>JANRGW010001355.1:0-46346 GCA_024733675.1 Psilopsiagon aymara | reverse complement strand
GAAGAGTCCCTCCCCAGCATCCCTATAGGCCTCCTTCAGATACTGGAAGGCTGCTCTGAGGTCTCCACGCAGCCTTCTCCTCTCCAAGCTGAACAGACCCAACTTTCTCATCCTATCTTCATACAGGCGGTGCTCCAGTCCCTGATCATCCTCATGACCTCCTCTGTACTTGTTCCAACAGTTGCATGTCTTTTTTATGTTGAGGACACCAGAACTGCATGCAATACTCCAAGTGAGGTCTCAGGAGAGCAGAGTAGAGGGCCAGAATCACCTCCTTTGACCTGCTGGTCACGCTCCTTTTGATGCAGCCCAGCATACGGTTGGGTTTCTGGACTGCAAGCGGACACTGAAGCTGGCTCATGTTCATTTTTTCATCAACCACCACCCCCAAGTCCTTCTGCACAGGGCTGCTCTGAATCTCTTCTCTGTCCAACCTGCAGCTGTGCCTGGGATTGCTCCCACACTGCTATAGGACCTTGCACTTACATGGTTAAGCTATAAAACATTTTCTTTCTCAGGGCTGACACAATATGCCACAGACAGGTAGATGCAACTGAGTGTAGACTGCAGACCATGTGAACTCAAGTAAATTCATATTCACCCAAGGGCAGCTGTCATGCTCATTTATATCTGCTGTGGGCAGAACTAGCTGACAGAGACAATAATTTGTATCTAACTTTGAGCTAAATATCCTCACATAAAACACCTTCCTTACTCATGAGCCAGTTCCCACTGAAACCCTGCACTGGGCTTTATAAAAAGAATAACGAAATAGAAACAAATTTGGGGAAGGCTGGCATAACACTGCATTTGACAGCACTGTGAATCACACTGCTCAGATGAATAGTTATCCAAAGCCAATAAAAGCGCTTCCACACTTGAGCACAATGCATTGAGGGGTGTCATACCGGGCTGGAATTCGCTCTCTCCTTCATCAGTCTCGTAAAGAGCTTTTGCAGAAGATGCTCTTGATTTATGTTGGATCAGGGTCAGACTGGGAACTTTTCTATCTCTCCACAGTGTTAGCATCATCTCATAAATAACTTCAACACCCAAAACTACAGCAGAGCGGGATCCAATAACAGTGCAGTGTAACTCTGAAATGCAAAGCTACCCAAGTTACACAGAGAGTTATTTTTAAAAGTATGCTCCTGAAATAACAAATTAAAAGCAGTCTAAGAAAGACCCAACTGGTGCTTAAAATAGTCATTATGGTTGTTTTTTTAAATTCAGAAATCACTAATAAGGCCTCAGGATCCAGTGAGTTAAAACTGTATCTGTCATAGACCTGCAGGCAAATAAACTTCAGATTCACAGGGATAATATTAAAGTTAGATCTTCTTGGTGCTTTGTAGAATCACAGAATAGGTTTGGAAATGGTTGGAAAGAACCTTAAGATCATCCAGTAACAACCCCCCTGCCATGGGCAGGGTTGCCCCACACTGAACCAAGTCGCAAAATGCTCTGTCCAACCTGGCCTTGAACACTGCCAGGGATGGAGCATTTACTACTACTTTGGGCAGCCTGTTCCAGTGCCTCAGTGCCTATTACTCACAGCAGTCAACAATCAGGCACTTGAAAGGCAATGCTGTATTAGGTGTTTGATTTTTAAATGGAAAGTTGGTAAATCTTTCTTCTTGGAATCAGAAAATGTTTAGAAAAGATTTTAAATATGTATATAAAGCAGCAGTGGAATTCACAATAAAATTGCAGGGAACACTTGGCATGAGAAAGTAATTAACTTGACCAGATTCTTCATTCATCACATTGAATAGCATTGTGTAACTGAGGATTTAGGTTCTTTCTAAACCCATCAACATTGTATTTTTCAGGCATAAACCAAACAACTTTCTAACAAGTACTGACACACATAATGCTGCTTTAAATTACTTCTGAAGCAGCTTAGATTTAGAAAGACTTGCTAGGAAGCAATCAAAACCAGACTAACAGCACAGCTGCTTTCCATTGGGTTTGTGCTAAGACTATAAAGTGTTGTGAGTTCATGAGATATAATAGTACTGCTACACTAATAGAAGCGATAGTCTTAAGTGATGGAGGAAGCAAGGGCAGGGGTCAGTATGGAACTCTAGGGATGCTGGGGATAAAAAAACAGCCATGGTGTGACATGAAGAATCCTATTTCTACACCATTTCAAGCTGTTGTAAAAGCTACTGTTCATCCTTAAGGCATACTGAAATATACAGGTCTATTTTGATCACTGTGCTCCATTAAAGAAGATCTAAGCCATAGAAACAGATCTTTTCTTAGAGGATAGAAAGTGCTACGTAGAGAGAAGCGAGTTCAGGCTCAGAAGCAGACAGTACTTACTTGAAATATTTCTTATTTTGAAATCTTTTCCATCCACTTGCACAAAAGTTAATGAAATGTAAGAAAAAGGTAACACGACTTGTGTGAAAAGGAACCTGGAGGTACAGTTGTGAACTGTGCAGTTATATTAAACACCTGGGTTTAAAGACCAACCCTTGAATACAAAATGACTCAGGCTGATGCAGTGAAGTCTTGTGGGAGTCCAGAAGGTTTCAGGAATCTAGCACACAGAGACCATTCACCATGCTTTGTCTTCTTAAGCAGACAGCTTCATTGTTTGGGTTGTTGGTTTTTTTTTTTAAAGCTAAATTAACAAGTTACAGTGCTGCCTCTTTTTAAATAGGTTGAGTGGAAGGGATTATAACTGAATCGCTTTAATTGAGATTTAGTTTATCTGCACTTCTGGATACAAATAGTCTTAAAATGAGATGATGCCCTGCAGCAGAGCATGTTGGCTTCCTATGTATCATCTGAATAAAAATGAGTGACAGAATTGAGAACAAATCTTATACTCTAGCCCTGAAGCTTGAGCAAGGACGCCATGCTGTGAGATGCTCCTTGTGCAAAAGCTTGATAAATAAAGATGTAGTCCTACAGCCAAAATCTGTACTCCTAAACATGGATTATGTTGGAAATTTTGGGATAATTTTGTTGTTCTCTTCAATGTAGTTTTCAAAAGCTAGAATGAACTGAGATGCTCTGAAAAAAAGAGCACAGATAGATGATGCCCTGAATGGAAATCAGATGTGTGGTATGTATGGTGGACTGAATTGAAAGGAATAACTGGAGCTGAGAAACAACTAGAAAAACTTAATGCACTGTTTTGAATGTTAACAGGAGTTAAGGGCCTTAGGTGGTGTAATTTAGTGTAGATCATGCTTTTCTGAGATAAGCTGCTAGCTTTTCAGTTTCTGCACTCTCATTGATTTCTTCTGCACTTCTTGTGCAGCAAAGATGGTGAAATAATCAGCAGGTTTCATGGATAGAAAAACATGAGGTTCTCAGCTCCCCTCAGGTAGAAAGGAGTTTGCAGGCTTTGGGTGCTTAAGGGCTTGGGAAATTCCAGGTAGATGTGCCAATTTATAAGCATTGCCTTCATTATCATCAACATCCATCATCGTTATTGTCCTACTGTCTCCTATCACAAGGTGCTTGAAAGCAAGAGAGCAATTATCAGTGACTCTGAAGTCCTTTTGTCCTTCACAATTCTTGATTTCTCAAAAATGTGAAACCTGGATGGAAGCATCTGTAACCAGCCAGGGAAGGCTGCTCGCCACAAGGTAGGGGAGAACTGGGCCCCAAGTAATGTCCAAGGTCAGGACAAGCCTGTAATTCCACTTGGGAAATGAATGCAGGCTATGCATGCCCATATAGGTTCTCTCTATCTCTTCCCTTGCAAATTGTGTGGATTAGAAATCTGACTAGAAGATATTTGAAATCCATTTAATTTCTATATTGGTATATTTGGTAAATGTAGACTACTCTTGAGCAACATTTCTCTCCCCTTCCCCTCCCCTCCCCCTTAACAGTTGCCTTTTGGCTCTCTTTTGTGGTGTTTTGGTTCATGTTTTTATATCACATTCTGAAATTAAAAGAACTAGAAATTTTAAAAAATTGGGCTTTGAAAAACAGCAACATAATAACACATAATAAGTGAAATTATGGCTTCCTTACAGAATGAGGAGAAAGGTGACTCTATGCATGGCATCACCAGTGAGGTTGTCTCACAAAACATTAAAGATGACTCACCATTTTCCCAAGAAAACACATTGTGTCAGAAAAGAGCATTTTGCCAAATACAACTTTTCCATTACACTTATTTGGGATTTTTATAAAATCTGTGTGAGAAAACTTCGATTCTTCAAAAACATTTGAGTCCCCTGTTATGGATTTCTTATGAGCACATAAACAGACGGAGCAATGCTTCCTGATGAAAGGTCTTTATATCTATACTTGTATGTACTTTCACAATTTTACATATATTTTTCTTTAACTATGGGACAAATCAGAAAAGAAAGAGGGAAGAATGCAAAGGGAGAACTTTTCAATGTTTTATTAATTCTTCCTAAATAACATTTCAAAATAAGTATTTTCTGGGGAAAATAATATTTACATTCTTCTCTGGAGTGTAGCACATCTGTTAACATAAGTTCACTCTTCCAGCTGAATTTTGACACATTTGAGAATAATCTGGTACACTAACTTGATTTTGCATTCATTTATACCTGTAGGATTAATTTATGATGGTGCCAATATAATTTGCACCAGGGCAAGAGGAAGATGTGAGCCACATTTCTTCTACCTACTTCTTTCTGTCCATCAGAAAGAAGAAAAGAGCTTTTAGTGTTCACAAATAAATCAATTGGAATAATTTTCTTAAAAATTTATAAGGTGGCCAGTTAGGCTGGTTTTGGCTCCCTATGGGTTGAGAGTTATCATATTGTTTCCAGGAGTTATGATGAGGAGCAATCTTTAGATTGTTCAATCTGAGTAATTAAACCACAATTCACTAACCCCAGATAATATTCTCAGAGTAGTTACACTAGAGCACTTAGTTCACTAAAAGGTGAACATGGAAGGTATTAAAGGAATAATCATCACTACCAGCCCCAGAAGCTGTGGAAGGCTGATGTAGCTGGGTAATTCCCACAAAGTCCCAGTCAACAAACAGGATCCGTATCTGCAGAGAAACACGAAAATGCTTTGAATCCCATCCAGTTAGAACCGTATAAGCTTTCCTGATGCAAAATCTCGTGAAGATAGTCTGAAGCATCCAGCTGGGTATCTGAGAGGATGGCTGTCTAATCTGATAATGCTCTGGCATAACTGAACCCATGCGTTGCAGCTTCTACCTTCCTCAGCCTCCACAGGCTACCAGCCAAAAGACCAAAGCATGAGATCACACTTTTTTGACACTAGCTTTATTTCACTTCCTACTTTGTCAATGACAACTGTGATCATTCATAGCAATGGCAATGTCTCTAAAAACTCTCACTTAAGCCACAGCTCCCAAGGGATGAAGATGGATGCAATAGCAAGGAAACATAAGACCACTCAGTAAGAAGCAAACAGTCATCTCAACATGTTCTGTACTGTTCCCAACACTACGCACATTCCTCATGGGCCACAGATGATGACTGCAGCAATAAATATTCCAGAGAAAAGCTGGCTTCATTAAAGCTACTGACTTAGTTGTGGGGGGGTTAAGTCAAAGGAGTAATACGGGGATAAGTCTGGCCTAGCACCAAGTGAGACGCCCAAGATGTTTAAAAAGCTCAAACCCTGCAGTCATAAATTCAGCTGCACTTTTTGAATTCTTTTTATACCACAGCCCAGTATGGCTCTCTCATCATTGAAATAACATTCCCCTTCGCAAAATAGGCTTGTGAGCAAGTTAGAGGTTCTGCAGCAATGCTCAGGAGTGTTCACCAGTTGCAAATGAGTCTTCAACAAAATGACCAAAGCTATAACAATATAGTAATAACAACCCTGCCTTCATTTAACTTCCATCTATGGGATTGAACCTTCACATCATAGAAATCAGAACAGATGTATTTGCCCTCAGATTTTAGTTACCACTAAAAGGCAGCAAATATTGGGAAATTGTTTGGATTCATGTCTTCAGACAACTGCAAAGTATTTTCTTCCTCTGGTTGGACTGATTTATGCTCGTTCAAATCAATGCTGATGCACTTATTTGCATGTGTTGCATTTTTAACTCCCTAAATCTAAGCAAAGGTTTCTGTGCTATAGATTCTGTTTACTGGACACATCGGGCAATAGTAAGATCACAGTATTCTTTTTTCCCTTTTTTTTTTTTATGGCATGTAATCACTCTATATAGCAGGAAAGAAACAGATGCAATAGGCTGGTGGAACAGATCAACCTATCTCTGCTAAATCACTTTCTCTGTGACTGGCAAATAAGCAGTAGAGGTGAGGTTACAGTCTTCAAATCCATTCAAACAACTAACTCTTCAACAGAGCTTGCCCACAATGGTCCTAGGCAGGAGCTTTGATAACATGGACACTTGTGGAGGGACAATTTGGAGCTGCCTTATTCTCTTACCTGGTTCAGCTCCCCAGTTGCCGGCATGAAATTTGCACTGTCTTGCTGCTTGTGTCGTTGAGAATAAAATAAAGATACAAACACCCTTGAGTCTTCTGCTGCTTCATTTCCGCAGTGAAATGATGCCAATGAAAAGCTTTCTTCTTCAATTTGATTCATCTCCCAGGGGCTTATCTCAAATGCACCACAAAACCAACTACCTGTCCTATTATAATTTGGTCTTACTTGTTAGGTCATTGCAATATTACTGGAACCTTTATGCAGTGTAAAAAAAGATAAAACCTAATAAAAAATATAATGTTTGAAAATTGAGAAGCTTGCATTTTAATAAGGTTTTGTTACTTATTTCAGTAACTGTTGAAATATTCTAGAAATTTTCAGTTAACTATCTCCCAGCAACAATCCAAATTGCTAGAAGGGTAATATTTCTTTGGTCATAAAATAGTATTTATTGCAGCAAAGTGTGCTGAAGAAAGTCTCTAAAAAGCAGTTTTCATTGAATCCAACTGTGCTTTTTCATTACTACTTTTTTATTATATATTTGAAAAATGTACATGACCATTTTTTATGTTTTGTGGTTTATGCAAAATTTTAACAGAAAGTATTAGCATCCAAGTTGCAAATAGACTGCAAATGTCAGCTCATAAATCCTGACATGTTTGGTCAGGAAGCAAACAAACCTCAAGTTGTTTGGTTTTATCAAAGAACAAGACAAAATTCATGGACAGACAGAAGATACCACAGATGTGATTTTACCTTTTGGGGGGAAAAATTGCTTTGGAAGAATGCTACCTAAGAAAATCAGAATATTTATGGACACTTTACTCAGTTTGCTTCGGAGAGACTTCAATATAATGAATATTATCACTAGCACAAAACCAAGTAATGAAATAGCTCCTTTCTCCTCATATCTGGAGTACAGTGTACTTCAATGTGCACCTGGTTCAGGACAAATGAATTTAGGTGCTAGAAGCAGTCAAGTGGGAGCTGAGATCCCAGTGCAGGCTCACTTCATGGAGCAGTGAAACACCTGGAAGTCTTGCTATATAAAAAGTTATATATATACATTTTTTTTTTATTTTAAACCTTTACACACAGAGAATCATGAAGAAGGGTTCTTTCCAAACGTTTAAATCCATCATACGACATATCCTCACAGAGATAGGAAATCTAGTGATCTTTAAGAATTAGTGTACTTTTCTGGGCTGTGCCCTTGAAAGTGATGCAGATCTTCATTTCCTATTATTTAACTGAATATTTCGTAACTTCATATGCATTGCACAACCATAAAATGGCATGAAGAGTACTAATGTGCCTGCTTTATGACAAATATGGATATGAATTTGGTAGCTTTTCTTACTTACAGACACAACTTCAGAAAAGAAAGCCTCTGACAAAAAGTCATATCATCTTCAAGGGCTACTTATAGAAAACTAGTGTGGCACCTCACTTAGTGTGAGGTGCCCCTGCCCATGGCCGGGGAGTTGGAACTAGCTGATCTTAAGGTCCTTTCTAACCCTAGCTATTCTATGATTCTATGATTCTGACTGTAAACCAGGGAGTTTAAAAACAGTTATAGAGAGAACGAAGGTATTTGACTCATTTCACCTTCTATAAGCCCCTGAGAAAACTGAAGGAATACCTCAGAAAAGTGGGTTAGTTAAAAAGAAAGAAATTAAAAAAGATATTCTGAGAAATACCTGCCACAAAGGCAAAAGACAGATTCCAGCTCTAATGTGTTTGTGTTACTAATTCACATAAAGCAGTCAATAAGATGAGCTGCAAAAGCATTCTGCCAATGAACCGGTCACAAATGTGGCAAAGCAGCAAAAGTTCAGTTTCTCTCTTTCCACAGTGAAAAGCACTGTAAAATCCTCTAAATGGAGCAAACTCCTTTTTTCCTTAGGAATTTCATCTTATCACCACAGCCTCAGCTCTCTGCTCAGCCCAACTCCAAGTATAAGGAACATGAGAAAATAAGCACGCATCGAAATATGAAAGAAATAACTTCACAATTAGAGGATGGTGTTTGTGCTGCATTACTGGAAAGGCAACATAAGATTTGACAGGAATTTTATTTATGTTTTTCCTGTAATTAGGTGAAATACTATTTTGATTGAAGGTAATGGCGCCTCTGGTTAAAAACCACAGCCTGTTTATTTAGATGATGCTTTCCCGCAAAGGAAAATAATGCAATTCTGTCAATCAAATTAAAAAAATATTTAATATAGGATTTAAAGCCCTGGTTGTCTTAATATGTGTTCTTTTGGATGTGCATGACTTTAATATTACAACAATTACTTGATTATCATAATAATTACTTACTTTTGCCATTTATTAATGTTGAAATTACCCACAGTTAGCTCAATGCCTGATGTGCTCTTTACTACAGTAATTTTGGTATCTTAAAATCTATTTCAATTCTTTAATGTGCATTGTGGCATAAAATGTGGACTGATTTTTAGTAGGGCAATTTCCTTTAAAAGCTTTCCCCAGAAGGACAGGCAGAAAAATTAGAAACTAAAGTTCCTGCTGTTTATTGTTCATTCAATGATTTTCTCTTTTCTGTCTTCCCCCCTCTCATCTTTGAAGGCAATAGAGTTAAGACTGGTAATGATGGCCATTTTTGGTTGTCCTCAATTTCAATTTCCTTACACATGGGGAGGGAATCGTATGTGGCAGAAACAGTGGGATTCATTGAACCTGTAAAGAATTTCCAGTATCATAGAATCATAGAATAGCTAGGGTTGGAAAGGACCTTAAAATCATCTAGTTCTAATCCCCCTTCCATGGGCAGGGACACCTCACACAAAACCATGTGTGTCCAACCTGGCCTTAAACACTGCCAGGGATGGAGAATTCACAGCTTCCCTGGGCAACCCATTCCAGTGCCCCACCACCTCTACAGTAAATAACTTCCTCCTCATATCCAATCTAAACTTCCCCTGTTTTAAGTTTTAGCCCGTTACCCTTTGTCTTATCACCCCCATCCCTAATGAAGAGTCCCTCCCCAGCATCGCTATAGCCCCTTCACATAGTGGAAGGCTGCTCTGAGGTCTCCATGCAGCCTTCTCTTCTCCAGGTAGAGATAATCGTTCATGACTTTTCCTGTGAGTTAGGGATCTCCAATCCTGTGGGCAGTTTTCCTAGAGTAAATGCCGTGGATTAGATTGTCTGTCCAATATGAAGTTTTGCTGGGAAAAGACTTTCTGCTTTATATAGTATACAAAAAATGGACTGGATTTGCTTATTGTATTGCTTTCTTCCATTTGAGCACAGAAACAAAGCTAAATATCCCTCCCCAAGCATTTACTGTTTCCTCTTTGATATAATAGGCTGAGGGGCAATTGAAGTTGAAACATCTGAGCTAAGCAAAGGTGACATTAACCAGTTTTACTGTGAATGGCTTGTCAGACGTTATTAAGCTTTGCCTGGGTCCATCAGGGTTCTTTGCTTATTCATAAAGATAGCTACCAAAAGAAAGGATCAAACATTACAGAATTATTTTCCCTTTTTATAGAGCATAAAGACAAAGATTTGTTCCTTGTCTCCATCAGGTATTTAGTTTGTATGTTGCAAAGTGAAACACACTGGCTTTAGGAAGAAATGTGCACCCCAAAAGTAGTCTTCATGTTGGTTGTTTTCTTAAGAAACTTGAGCAGTAAATACAACAAAATGGTTGGAAAGCTAAATGAGCTTTGCCTCCAGGATTCCTGTATCTCAGATCACCTATTAGAAAAGTTCATGACAACGCATTTTGCTTTTTAATCTCCCTGAACACATCATTTTCTGAAATCTTTCTCTGTTCCCAAGATGGAGTTATCTGAAGCGCTCCTCCTAATGTGTTTGAACAGTTAAAGTAGCCTAAAGCACTGTAACTTTAATGCATTATAAATGAAT
Source organism: Psilopsiagon aymara (assembly GCA_024733675.1). Classification (NCBI taxonomy): domain Eukaryota; kingdom Metazoa; phylum Chordata; class Aves; order Psittaciformes; family Psittacidae; genus Psilopsiagon; species Psilopsiagon aymara. The sequence continues at coordinate 36,050 of JANRGW010001355.1, read as the reverse complement.
CACTATGGATACAGGGTGTCTTGATGATCCTGAGTATTTGCCTTTGTATTGCATTTTGATATCTACCTGTGATGTTTGCCTACCCAGCAGAAAAACAAGCTTCAATAAAAGTTGATTATTTTATTAGAACAGTCAAATTAAAAAGTTAAGGGGGTAATGAAACAGAAGACAAATTGAAATAGTAAAATTCACCATTTGCCCAGTTCTCACAGGTGATGCATTCACCAAGCACAATTTTAAGTGTCTGAAAAGGTACTGACAGTTCAAATCCTTCAGCCTGTTGCCAGGACTGTATCTCCTGCCTTTGGTTCAGGGCTCAGTCACAGCTGCATTGCAAACACATCTGTCTCCCTTGCCTGAAGGACTGAGGAAGATGGTGATGCACTGTGCAGAATTCCATCTGTCTTTCCTGCTGTGTACTGACATGAGTGCCAAATGCCATCTGTCACATAAGCAAAGTGTAGAGTTGATTTCAATGAGAAAATGTGGTTAAAAGGCAATTGACTTTTCACCCTAACTTTGCGTTTTCCTATCTTGAGCTGCCTCTGATTTCAGAAAGAGGTCTGGCTGAATGCTAACTAGGTAAGAATTGCAGCATTTGGACCAAGATATCATGAAAATCAGGTTGAAAAGCTTTATTTGGGATTACAGCTGGCAAGGCAAGGGGGTTGTAGTCCCCTCTTTTTTGCTTCCTGCAATTGTCTTGCCACCATGAATCTCTGGTCGCATAAAAAAGACACTCATCCACCTGAGCAGCCTGTTTCCCATGCAATTCAGCATTGCATCTTTTACTCTTTAGGAAATTAGGCCCTTAGAAGCTAACACAACACCCACTAAAATTCATGGACTATCTCCATGGAGCTGCCAGCAGACTTTGGTAAGAGATTTAAAGGTTCATTCAACCAACTGTATTCCCAGGGACAGAAGTGTCTATAGAATGTATTGATATTTTCACTGATTTTTTTTTTGGCTCCCACTCTTCTAGGAAGGGAAATATTTGCTGTAGAAAGGGAGGTACACAGCTTGTGGATGGAAGGATATATGGATGGATGGGTGGATAGATAGATAAATTGCTACATAAATTCCAAACCTATACAGAAGTCATAGAGTCCAGAATAATAATTAGATTTCCTTTACACCCAAGATCGAGTGGATGTCATGAAGAGTAGCCTCAAACTTATAAATTCTCCTGCTATTCTTCAGATGATCCCAAAATCCCAGCAGCCAGTATTATTTTGCTTGCAAGATTTTTATTCAGTTAGAAACATGCAGCTTTTGCCTGTGCTGTGCAACAGATTTAATCTGACAGAGAAGTCACTACTAAGCGTGTAATGACTTGCATCATGACCAGTTTTGTGCTCTACTTGTCTTGCCTTCAATCCCTTCCCACTCATCTTTCATCAAACACCTAAAACCCCTCAGAAGACATAACTCCATACGCACTTAAGCATGTCAGTGACTTGTGCTAGTTAATGCTACACAACATAGTTCCTCAGCAGAAAACGTGAAAGTAGGAGTTGTTCTGTTTTAATCTTTTGTTCATGGTGTGAAGAAAGTTTCTCTGCATTTTGCATTTTTCCTTAATTATCTGTCTTGGTTCTGCTGCAGGAAGTCAGGCTGAACTCGAGTCCTACTCATTTGTCTCAGATTGGTCTCTAAAATTTTGTTGGCCATTTACATTTTTGGTACATTTCATGTCCAGACTAAGCATCTGTGAAATTACAAATTAAGAGAAATTACTGATGATCTAAAAATAGGATCTCATGAAATGAAGGCTGTCCTTTTGAGGAATATGGCCACAAAATGGAGCTCCATTGCTCATACTGTTCTTTTCCTTCTCTGTAGGTGGATGCCAGGTACATAAATGAGCCACTGCCTGCAGAAAGAGAAATCTTTCCTTCCACATTGAAAGATCACATTCATGATTTGCTCAGAGTTAACATTTTTCCCATGTAAACCAGTATTTTTGGGCTCCCTGGGAGAAACAAAGGCTGATAATATAAGTAAATAAAATGAAGAGGACAATTCATGGCCCCAGAGATGAAGAAGACAAAAGGGTGGTAGAGAGGGGGTATAATCACCGTAATTTCTTGAATAGTTTATTGAAGCCAATGAAAAAACCAGCTACTTGTCTGTGTCTATTTTTAGGGTAGTACACCTCTGTAGTATCTTTATTTTCCTGTGGAAGGAGGGAGATGCTTTTCAGGCTCTGTAGTATCCTATAGAAGCCCTTCACATCTTCACTACAGTTACTGAAATCTGCTCCACACTGCTACAAGTCTTCCAAATCAACAAAACCCTTATGGAGATGACACCTCTCTCTTGCTTTGCTTTACAGAGCAACTCTTTTGCCATGTTGCCTCTTTCATTATCTGCTTTCTGAGTGTCAGCTTCATCCCCAGTGTATGACCAGAAAAGATTATGAAGTGTAAATGAAGAATGCGTAGTTTATTGCTCATTCTTTTCAATCTTGGTTTGTTCTTGTTGGTCTTTTTGGGTTTTGTTGGGGTTTTTTTGTGGGGCTTTTCCTAGTTCTTTCTTGTCTTCAATATATTTTTTTATTGAAGAAACCAATTATCTACAAAAAGATACTTTAATTTTCTTAATCAGAATGTATTTGTCCCTCCATCATAATTTCTGAGTTTCCCACTCCATGACAAAAAATCCAGAAGTGTGATGCCCTTCATAAAATGGGAGATATGGAGAGACTGTCCAATAAAGACGTCCCTTGGAGAAATTAAAACTGTCAGAAACAGTTTATAGTCAGCTCAGTTTATGAAGAGTGATGGCTCCCCAGGTGATAAGCAGAGTCTCATGCCTGGACTCTGAAAAGGGCTCCTGTTCCTACTTTGGCGCAGGCTCAGATGCCTTCTGGTCTTGTGTCTGCCTTTCATGCATCCCAAGGGAAGGGGAGGCTCTGCAAGCGTGTGTCAGAAGAGAGAAAGTCTAAAGATTAAGTTTACAGCAGGATAAATACCATCAACAAACAGCAGCAGCACATCTGGCACCTGCAGTTCTGCAAGTACTCTAATTGCCTCTTTTGGGGGGCTTCAAAGCGATTAGATCTCTCTGGTTTGCATAAGGTATTCAGGGCTCTTCAGCTGGCCTGTTGATGCTGAGATGTTTCCTGTTGCAGGGGAGCCATATTCAGAAGAGGATTGTAAATCTCTTTTTAGCATGGTGCATGCTGGGCATTTCAGGTAAGAGGGGTGTTAAGGGGATTAGTCTCAGGTGGGGATGCAGTTAGAGACAGGGCAAGGAGGGATGTGGACCCCTACTAATGAATGCACAAGAGCCACTACTGAACACTCTGATGGCTTCTCAGCATCTTAACAGAGCCAGATGAAAGCACAACGAGATTTTATCATTGAAAAGCAAACCCATTAAAGCTAAAGCTGTGTGATGAAAGTAGCAATCAATGCAGGCACTAGAGGATTTATATAACTTTTAGGGAAATAATTATTCAGTTTTAGTTGTGTTTTCCACACAATCTAGCAATGACAAACTGTTTTATATTCCTCTGCAGTTTTCTCTGAATAAAACATTTGCATTTTCTTATCTTTCTAAAGATGTTTTGAGTTGCTACTTTCCCTTTAAAACACCCTCTGTACCAGGAATCTCACTTTCAGCTGCTAAATGGCTGATGTGTATAAGAGAGAAACTTTGCCTACAGAGTGCCCTGGTTGTGAATAGGACACATGGGCATGGAGACCTCAATGAAGTCTCACACCTGGGCTATTAATAATAATAGCACTGGGCTATTCTTCTTGAAGAATGAAATCGCTTGGTTGGTCACAGAGGCCACCAGGAAAGTCTAATCGGCATCACAGCATTTTCCTTGGTCTGGCAAACTGCTGAGACACATGGTGAACCACTCTTCACTTGAAATGCATGTACTGCTTTGAGTGGTTTTGGTGCCCAAATCTGTGTATCACCCTTCATCTCTTCTAAAATATCTTAGCTGCAGGTCAGTCCTATGTTATCAGTGTCATGATCTGGTTTAACAGTAGTAGTAATGACCACATACTGGCAATTTCATAAGAAACTCTTCCCTGTGATGAACAGCTGGTTTCTGAGTCCCAGTTAATACTCCTGCTTGAATAATAACCTTGTCCATAAGAATGTCTCAGGGACTTTGTCACTGTATTCTGAGACAAAATTGCGACTGGAAATCTAAAAAGAATTTGAAGCAGGAAAAAGCAAATGTTAATAATAGGGAAGTCAAATGTCCATTTACCTAGCCTGCTATATGCCAGAAGCACTAACAAACAATTCTGTTGCAAAGCCAAGAATAACTCCTTTGCCTTTTACTGCCCTTAAAAGTAATAGTAGTGTGAGAGTCATGTGTTATTCTTGGCAGACCATTGCAGCCCAGTTCTCCCAGAGAACTTCAAGAAAAGGAAATAAAAGGATATGTGGGACCTAACAGGAAACCCACTTTCCCCTCTTTCTGTTGCCTTTTGGACAGACAAATCCACAGGACTTAGCTCCTCATATTCATTCTTTTGAGCGATCTACAGAATCAGCATTGCTAAATGACCTTCCAAACACATGGGCACAAGAAAGGATTGCTCAGTGTTTTACAGATGCATTTCCTGTTTGAAATAATATTTCAATTCAGAAAGAAAACTATAGGAGAACAGTGTAGTTGCTTTTGTCTACACTTTTCTTAAGGAGTAAGAGACTTCTGACATTTTACCTTTACTGTTTCTGTGGGTTGTTAGCTGGTTTTAATTGGAAATAAACCAGAATAAAAATTTAGTCGAATCTTAACATCAATATGATCACACTATAAAGGCATTTTTTGAGTCCCTGGCCAGTATCATCTTACTTTAGCAGCCAAAGCTCTATCCCTTGCTTGAAGATAACCTCTACAGCCTATTTTATCCAACCTCCTACTAGATACAGGGCAAGAAACAAACCTCTCCTTAGCTCTCATTAATTAGCTTAAAAGCTATCTGGTAAACCACTGATCATTTAAAAGCCATATTTCAGCCATTGCACATCATGCTGAAACCCACGTTGGATGCACATTAATGAATCAAATAGGAAATTCATTAAAGACTGAAATAATTCCCAGCATGGCAGTTATCTTTTCCTGGAAAATGAAGCTACAGAGCAATAGATGTGGTCTCCTGCAAATTTTTAAATAGCCCAAGTTTTAAATGTTTGCTGATTCATTGGGTAACTCTTTACAGAGAACCTGAACTCTGAGTGGTAAGACTTCAAGTTGTGATTTGTGTAGAACTCAGTTGTAGCCTGGAAAGGTTTGCATTTCTTGATTAAAGTTATCTGTAGCTTAGTTTAGATGACTGGAATCGTTGTATTTTTCTAACAGTGCTAATTAGATTTTAGATTGTACTACTTTACTGTCTTTAGCAAAGAGAGAGCTGGTATCCTGCTTCTCTGCATGCTGTTCAGTATGCACTGTACCAGGAATGTGAAATAATGCACAGCTGGTTTGCAATTCATCTTAAAGATGAACTGCAGCTCCTTAATGGTCTTGAACTTTTAGTTTAAGAAGATAAATAACATAAATCCTTCAGTATAGGATAGAGGAGAGGTGCCAAAAGTGCCCATTCCTGGCAGTAGGGTTATAAAAAGCCTGAAGGCTCAAAAATGCCTTCCATCTGATTAGACATGACTTATTTCCTGACATAATTTCTTGGAGTGGATTAATTGTCACCAACCAAATATTTTGCACAACACAGAGGGTGTCAAGGAATTATCTGAGCATATACGTCTTTATCACTGGAAGTGGCCAACATAACTTAGAAATGCCACCCAAAGATCTCAAGCTAAAGTGACACCATGATATCACATTAACTCCAGTTTACTTCCATTTTTTGAGTTTGAAATTCACACTACTTTATAGCTAGATTTTTGTTTGCTGTATATTACAGTCATATTTCAAGGCAATAGGCAATAAACTGGTATGGAGTTTAATTATTTTCCTTCTATTGGAACATTTTGGGCTGGTGCACTGGAAAATCCTGACTCATGACCAGCATTCCAGTGGGGAGTGTCAGTTAAATTTCTGCCCAGGCCATAAATAATACTGGCATTTTACTGTCTGCACAAAGTCTTTCTATAGATTGCTTCCTGTTATTGGTGTCTGATTGCACTATTATCGATGATGCAAAAAAATCTCACACTGATTTCAGCAGGAAAGAAAATTAAAGTAAACTGTTTAACGTGTTGCAAGAAAGCAATTACCAGGTTCAGAGTGAAGGCACACCACCAGTACATTCATATTGCTGGTGAAGTCTAACAGCCTGTGACTGGAATGTCAGCAAGAGCTCCCCTGGGAGACAGCTTTGTAATGTATTCCCTGATACGGGAACAGGGTCAGTCAATTAAATGAAAAGGATGGCAAATTTAAAAGATGTGAGAATCTCTCTTTTCACATAGGTTAGTCTACACTGTCAAATCCATCACACAGAGTCATCAAGTCAAACATTATGACTGGATTTTTAAAGAGTATGGAATAGATCCTGCCAATTCACATTGCTGTGAGGAGATAATTAGACACTGCCTTGATGGACTTCAGGTTCCAAAGAAAGACAGTCCTTCCTCTGAACTTCAACGTGCACTTTGTGAGTTTCAGTATAGTTATGAGGACCAAGACAGAAGGAAAAATTCTCAAGGGTCAAGCAGAGTATAGTAATAGTCCTGTTCCTACTGACTTCCCAAGGGAGCTGCATACCAAACCCTCAACAGTGACCCTGAAATTCTCCCCCATTGTGTTTTGACTATGGCTGAGGTACATGAAATTGAAACTTTTGTGGGAAATATTTTGCTCTATAGGAAAAATTATCAAAGGGGAAAAGAATAAAAAAGAGCACAGAGAGAGAAGCAAGAGCTTCAGGCCAGAGGCTTCAGCCAGTGTAGCCCAACTAGGCTGGAGTGCAAAAATACTGCAGAAAGGCAGCATTTCTTCTAACCCAAAGCACATTTGGGTTGGATTCTAGAGGTTGGTGTTTGAAGATGACATCTATACTCCCTCCCCAGTATCATTCCTTTGCCTTTCTGTCAATCACCTAACATGCACTTCAGTGAGTGTTTTTCTCACAGGGTTCGGTGTGCACTGTTGAATAGGTGTTACTGGGCAAATTCCCATAGAACTTCTATTATTGTGCTTTTTTGGTTTTACCTACAACAATGGTACTCTGCTGGAAAGGTTTTGTTTCTTCTTGGTGTAAGGAAAGAAGTAAATAACATGAAGTAGAATGCGTTATGCTCCAAGCTGTATAAAAATATTCAGAGCACAAGTGGTGTATAAACATTTTTGAGGGAGAAAATTGCATAATGAGGTAGATGTGCACCATAAACCACATTGCCAATTCAAGAAAAGAAGTGGCCACTTGGCACTCAGACTGACTACCAAAGAGAAAAGATGAAACTGATGATGTTGTCTGAAGAAAACAGAGGTAATCCTCGGGGCAGTTTTGGGTTTATTACAGGGTTATTTATGAGAGGATCCTTATTATGGCTGAAGAGTCTATATTATTACTATAATATATTATACTATAATAAAATATATAATATTAGTATATTACTACTATAATGCTTATCACAGAGAATGGGGTCAGATGGGGCTCCATGCAAGAGATCATTCTGGCAATTTCCCTGACATGGTACACAGTGACCCACACTTTCATTATTCTGGTCAGATTCTTGACTATCCCTGTTCATAAACTCCTACAGTCATGGAGACCCTCTCTTAAGCCATTTTTTGTGAGTGTTTATCTTATTAGTTTCAAAAGTGTCTCCCAGTGACCTAACAGAGTCTCTATCACTGCATGTGAAAACCACTGTATGAGCCATGGGCATGGAGAGAAAGATTGCTCCAACCCTCTTTGTGGGAAGATGACAAACTGTAGTTTGGCTTTCATATGCCAGGCTGAGTTTTCAGTCTTTCAAGTACGAAATCATCCATTTCATTTGCAAAAAGCACCGAAACCAATTTACCAGCACTAAGTCACATGGAATTCATTATGTCATTTTAAAATAGCTCCTTTCAGATTACAACCATATCTGAAATATGTGGCTGCTCCGTAACCAAACAATAAAAAAGCCTGAGCAAACAAGATGTGAAAGGCTGCGCTGTGAGACTCGGAACACAGAGGAATGTTATGGTCTGGAGTCCATTGTAGCAAAAACAAGCTGGAAGAAGTACAGTGATTAAGGCATTTTCCCTGCTAAATTTTCAAGTTACTGTGACAAGACATCCAGCCTTGTTATGGATTTCTCCAGGTGTCAGCGAAAAGCAATGTGTCTGCATACACCTTGTGGCTATTTGAATACGCCACGAAATCACTCTGCAGTGGTAAAAAAGTGCTGAGAAAGTTCTCTCTTTTTGTTAATGCCACTGTGTGCTCCACCCGCTTATTAAGTTTCTGTATCCCTGTAGCATGCACAGCTCTTTCTTTCCAGTCATGCAGCTGTAATCTATTCAAACATCGACATGAAGAGATCTTTTAGAGGAGACCTCTTGTTTTTGTAATGAGAAACCTGCCTAGTCAATTCCTATGGGACATACACAAACTTCTTTCTCACGGTAAAATCCAAACCAAATTGGTAATAAATTAAACTGATTTCATCAAGTTGAGTCTGTTTTGCCTGTGATGGTAGTTGCTGAGTGATATCTTCCTGCCCTTATCTCAATCAATGAGCTTTTTGATATATTCTGTCTCCCCAATTGTTTGAGTTGAGGAGGGGAGCGATATAGTGGCTTTGGTGGGCACTTGCATGCAGCCAGGGACAATCCTCCATAGGTGATGCACTGTAAAATGAAACTATTCATATAACACCACTTCACAAACTGTACACAACAAATGAGACAGGCAAGCATCTCTCCTTGCCAACTGCTAATACCCTGCTTATTCTCCTCAGCTCTGTCTGGGGCTGGCACTTCCAATAACATCTTTCAGAGAAAAGGGCCAGAAGGGATCATCATGATTTAGAAAGATAAATATTTCATAAGTGAGAAAGTGATTTGTGTCGTTGCCAAGCTCAAAATCCTGGTACTAATCATGAGTAAGTTGATGAATAAGGGTAAATTGCTGTATTTAGGTTGCATTTAGATACTGCAGTTAGGATGTCCTCAGATGTTCATTAGCAAAGAGATCTAGTAGCTGCCCCAGACCTGGCACTTCTGGGTCTGGAGCTAGTTCAGATGCAGACTGTGGCTTATGGCAGTATACCAAGGCCTCAGTGCTGAGATTAGTCCTCTGAATTTCGTGTTGATTGCTTGGGAAGATAGACAGTGCAGTTTGGGGAACAAGGGAGGAGAGACTGGGCTGTGACATGGGAAAAGACAAAACACCCAAACAGCCAGTCACACAGGAAGCTACTGCCACCAGGGCCTGTTCACTAAAGCAGTAACTGATGGACTATGTAGTAATGCTTTGTCTGAAATGGCTTCTTCCAGACTAATGTTTTATGTGAAAGAAAGCAGTACTAGACATATGTATTGACCTTTACTTAACATTTTCTGTGCAAAGGCAGGGTATAGACCTACAAGCCACTGCCTGTCAGAAGGAGGAGCAACCAGCTCATTCCATGAGCTCTAGACCATTGTGAGCTGCAGGATCCAGGAGTATGTTGAGGATCAGGAAGCCTGATGGTGTTCCATGCTTGCCAGCTGCAGAGCAAAATACAGGAATCAAAGTTGAAACAAAATATTCAGAAACTGTCAAAATGTTTTCAGTTGTTTAGATATTTGTGATCATCCTAATCCTCATTATTCTTAATTTTACCTTTATACTGTGATAAATTAATGTTTGCATTATTCTTCTTTTCCTTTTTCTTTTGCAGTACAGGCAAACCAGTTCATCTGCCCAACTCAGCTGGAAAGTGAGTGGCTTTTTTTAAAACTGATTAGGTATCTTAAATAGATCTGTTAATTTCCAACTCAATCTCCTTATACATTGTCTACAATTTCTTATTGTCTACAGCAGTGATCTTTACATCATTAAAGCAGTGGGAAGCTCAGAGAAGAGAGGACTGTACGTATTTTATCCTTTTCTCTCCAATATTTCTGTCATCTAATGCTGCATTGCTTTCAGCCTTCCTTTCCTATTTTTAAGCATAATAGTTCCGAACAATTAGTAAGGGCATAGGTATTAATTGGGGTCCTTAACTGTGTATTAGTTTGTAGAGATTAAAGAGAGGAATCTGAAAGTCTATGTACGATTTGATGGAGACCTGGAAGGGATGGCTCATCCCATTCTCTATGTAATGCACGCAAATTTCACTGGAGTATTAACACATAACTCAGTCTAAGGCAGTCATTTTGGAAAGGTGTGAGGCACACAGCCACTGTCAAACTACACGAATAACCCGAAAATAAAAGCTTGTGTGCCTGAAAGCTTGTTTGATTTATCCCCCAACTGTATCAGTTAGACTCATGAAAGATATTATCTTTTCCCACAAATCATACTTTGCTCATTGGAGCATTACATGGCATACTTAATTATTGTAAGCACACTGGGGATGCAGAATAAGAAAGCCTACAGACATTTAAAGTAGGATTAATGTCTTTGCATAACAGTGGAAACTGATGTAACTTCCATGCCACTGAGAAGCAAATTTGCAATGGAAATAATGTAATTTTAATGCCAAAAAGTTTGAGTGCCTGCTTGGTTTGAGGAAACATTTTGTGTTCCACATTTTTCTCAGCTTCAAGGTTCTGGAGTTTTGTACAGAAATTGTACAATAATTGGATTTTCAGACTTGTTTCCTAGAGAAATGAAGCTTTATGTATTCGTTCAGTCAATCTATCAGTCTCCCTGCTTCTCCTTAACTTTTGAATCTACTAGCCAATTTCAACCAGATTTTGAAGGCTAGAGGTCTGAAAAATATTATATTGCAAAAGTTGTGCAGAAATTGGGACTTGTGTAGAATAGAAATGTTTAAATTATAGTTCAGTGAATCAGAGGCAAACAACTCAGGCACTATACGTAGTGTCTGGCAGCAGTTGGCTATGCCATGAGCATGCGGAGCCATCCTGCACACCAATGTCCACATTAACCGCAGCATGGACCACCTCTAGTCTGCCATGGAAATGGGAGGGCAGGTGGGCCTCTCGAAGCAGGGGGCATTTAGAGGACAGAGGACACAAGTCATTACACGAATGGAGTTTTTGTGCTGCTTCTCACACAGTTTTTTCTTTTTCTATTTTGAAATGCTTGTCTCTTAAGAGCCAGTGATTGTTAATGGTCAGAATATCAGAATTGAATGGCTCTTTAGTGTGTGAACACTACTGCATTATGTTCAGTTACCTGTCAGCTTAAACCACAGCAGCCATTTTTGGTGCCCAATGTGGGGCATGAAGAGTTAACAACAGATCTGCCCAGAGCATGTTGAAACAAATTTGTTATAAGCATTCATCACCTTAGTTTCATAGCTGCTGTCCCAGAGGTGTGCTTGTTCTCAAACTTGCATTGTATGACACCCTTCTTGCTATCTGTGCTCCCTGTTGTGATGTTTTGTTACCTATGAGGGCTCAATTAAGGTTATCATTCTTCTGTACTGTGTAATACTGGTTTATGGTGTGATAAAATTAACGATTGTGTGACTAATCTGGTATTTGTAATCAGCATCGTCGTCATCTCCATACTTTGGGAACCATATCTCAGAAACTATAAATAATTACACTCACCACCTTTTCTCCTCAGAGAGCCAATCTAAGGGAGAATCAAGGGGAAAATCTTTCCCTGACTCCTTCACCTTTCATTTCTCCTCTAGGCTAATTAGAATTTTTAATATCCTTGGGATGTTCAAACCAGCACAGTTATATTGCTGTTCCCTGAATGTGTTTTAGGTCTTGTTTAAGGTTGACCAACTATTTAAGAATAACATCGACAAGCTAAGTAGTTGTGAGCAGCAGGGTGTGTGGGATGTTATGTACAAGTACCTAGAACAGGGGGTACCTCCAATGTTTTGGAACTTCACTTTTCTTGGCGTATCTGGGGGTTTCATGAAGATTGTTGTCATGCTGGGTTTAGGCTGCCCTGTTTCATCTGAATTTTTTTCCATTTTCAGGAGCCTTAAATGATTATTGCATTTTCCTTTCGAGAGGATGAGTGAACCATTGAAAATACTTCTTTTTGTCAGTGTAGCCTGATTGCTCTCCAAAACATCTTGCCTTGTTTCTCTTAAAACAATACAAACAGACTTGACACAATTTCCTTACTCACAAATGCTGTGAGCCAGGCAAGGAGCCTGTATCCTGCACGATCACAAAGAGCGAGGCTGTCATTCTGCTTGCACTGGGGATAGGGAGACAGAAAATGGGCAAACTTAAAGAGGATGAGGAAAAAAAAGCCCCAGAAATTACTCAAGAACAGAGAATATGGTATATGCATATTTTGGTTTTGTGGGTGACACCTGGGCAAGAGTCCCAGTCCCGAGTGGTACAGACTAGCTTGTAATACACATTGCATAGCACTCAGTTGACATCTTCTCTAGGTCTTATGTGACTGCTTTTGCCTTGAGGCATAGTTAGGATTCATCTTTATGCTTTGTTTCACTTCTAAGTTTTTGACACAATGAATTGATGCCTTACATGATTTCAGAGCCTGGCACTGAGGCTGTATGTTAAAGCCAATAATGCAAAATGAATTCCTATTGCTTGGAGAATCCCCCAGAAAAAACTTTCTTGTCAGCCATGTCTGGGTAAATGGCACCAACTCTTTCACTCCTGCTATGAACCTGAAGCTGAAGAATCCTGTGTACAGTTTGTAAGCTCTATGGTGCGATGCCTGCAGTCTAATGAGGAGCAAGCTAAGCTGATGTGCCATCAGAGACTTGAACAGAAGATGTTTAGCCTGATTACAGGGTAAACATGCTGTAGAGAAGTTTGAAAGGGAGTGGTATCCAAGAGTTGTTAATATACGAAAACATGCATCTATGATAGCAAATATTTGTGACTCTTTTCAATATACAATAGCTCACCGGGGAGCGAAGTGCAGAACTAATTGTGGGTATGGCTGTAAATGTGGTACACCATTAGACATGTGAGCTCTTAAGATGTTTTGTTCAAGGCTCCTTTATGCATTCGGGACTTCTAACAGTTGTGCCTTAGGTTCACCAGACCAGCACTGTTATGCATGTTTAAGCTGGACTTCACTTCTGGAAGCTTTGTGCACATTTCATAGAGAACATTTCTTAGCCTTCATTAAAAGCCCAGAGGTCAAGCTAAAGTTGGGAAAATCAAATTAACGAGGGCAATTTTCTCATTGTTAAATACAGCTAATTTACCGCAGCGCCTGTGAGGGTGATGAATTAAGTAACCTGGTCAAAGGAGAAAGTCTTAAAACATCTTTCTTCCAAGCTCTTCTTCCTTATGTGAAAAGAGCTCTTCAGGTATATGGAGATAAACCCCATTCTCCTTCAAAACTTTTGTACTACTCTGTTACATTGATGACTGTGTAAACCTTGATGTGCTTAGACTCCTGGGAGTGCAGATATGGTTACAACAATTGCTTATAATTTTGATGAGCCATTCAAGGTAATGTAATGTTTTGTAATCTGTAAGTGGGAAATTAATAATACCCAAAAGCTGGTGCAACAACAGATGTTCTGATGCAGTAATAATGGCCTTTGTGTGTTCACTTGCCTCAAGGTACAGTTAATATTGGTTTAGAGAACCATTAAAAAGCAGTACCATTTTTCAGATACAGCATTATTTATTTGAATATTTTAAGAAGGTGGTGGGTTTTGAAATTTAAAATGTTATAATAGTTGTATATGTAGATACACAATTCATGTATTTACAACTACATACATAACATATTTTCATATCTATCTGCAAGTATATATAATCTCTCTCTCTCAGATTTTCCACACTGAAATGCCAGAGATATAGGATTAAATGCAGTGATGATGAGATATAGCAGCAATCTAGAGTTAGGTTTGAGCTTGTGAATATAATAAATCTTTAATAATAAATCATTTAATTAATGATTAGAGGAAAATGCTCTAAAGAGAAGGAAGGGTCTATGCTTCAGTTGTGTTGCTGCAATGTTAACTAACTACAAATAGTTTCAGAGGTGAAATATATGCCTCTGAGATTACTTATTACTAACTGATTTTGATCTCTGAAGCTTCATGGCTATTCTTCTTGAAAAGGTGTTGTGAGTTGATTGCACTGGGTGATGCTACAGCAAGGGAAGAAGTTTCCTGACCCGAGTGAACCCAAACCTGAGGTACACTGTGGGGGGGCATAAGGATCATCTAATTAAGTATTTATAGTATAAAAAGATTTTAACATTTGAAGTTACATTTGGATTGAAAGAAATGAGTGGTTCAAGGGAATATAGAAGTCTGTTGAATTCCTGCCTAGTACAACTGAGACAAACTGACCGCAGAAGCAACTCGTACTGGAGAACTGTGTTCCCTCTGTCAATTAATGTTTTACCCTTTTTGTATAGAGTTTTCACTGAAAATAAATACTTGTCTTTACTGCGAGGTGTCTCCTTTCATGAGGAAACATCTGAAGCCATAATTCCTTAGGACAATGTTAAAAAATGTGCCCAGTTATTCACGGCTTTAACAATATTTTGAAACAGAGTTTTCTGTCATAAATTGTATTTGAATTTCTAAGGCTGCTGATAAGATCATACATTTTGCTCACGGAAATATTCACTAAGGAATTGCTCCAATGAAAGTTGTACTTGTTTATTAATCCTTAGAAAATCTGTACTTGCTGGTGGGTGAGAGAGTTGGGAAGCTTCTTAGACACTATTTTTAAAGGCGTAGATTAAGCGGGTTCTATGTGTAGGCAGCATCAGTTACAACAGCTAGATGTCAGGTCAAAATTAGTTCTCTAAATTACCTTCTTAGTCCATGAGTATCAATTGGCACCTTAATGTTGTGAGTCAGTGAGTTATGAGAAATTCTAAACCTTTACTCTGCTAAAATGAAGTGAGTCTGGTTCACAATTGGAAGGAGTTCAAGTCCTGATTTACAGGATATTTAAATGTTTTTCAATTGGTTTTGGATCATTTTTAAGAAAATCAAATTAAAGAAAATGTGCTTTAGAACCGTTCTTCTTGCATACACAGGTAAGATCTAGCCTTTCTCCAAGAACTCCAACACAAGTGAGTTGAAAATGACCAACTCATTTAGTTGTAATAATCATCAGCTATTGTTAGGCTGTGAGGCACTGGCACAGACCTATGGCATGGGCTTCTCTAGTGTAGGGTACAAAGGGTTCTGGAGTTATTGCCCATGGCTTTATTCACCAGCAACAATACCCTTGAAAACTTTATGTCTGCATAAAAATGTTTGAGGTTTTCTGAAATTTTGCTTACAATTAGCATAAAACTTGTTTTCAATACTTAGCTTGTAATAATAATAAAAGCCCAATATATTATATGGGTAACACCTTTGGAAAAATATCCTTTTTGTATGGATTTTTTTTCTTTCTTTTTATCTATTTTTTTCTCCCCTAAGAGATGCTGTTTTAATATACATTGAAGTAATATTTTGGTTTATTTCTGAATTACAAAACTCAAATGCACCATTTAAGTTTAAGGGAAGCCATTTCATCCTTTTGTGAAAAAAAATATTGGTATACATTTCCATCTTTGGATAGAAAAGAACTCAAAGTTCTTATTTGTTTCCTTGGCAAAGTAGTATAAAAAGTAATACATTTTTATTATTCTATAAAGGAAAACAATATCTGTTTTGATTATCTGTGTGCTTATTTCAGGCAGTACAATCATTTCAAATATGATGAAATATAATTGTCATCCTCAGAAAGACCGACTTCATGATGTCCTTTGGCAATGCAATAATAAAGTCTAAATAACATACTTGAGGAAATATATGGTCATTTTCTATAACCAGACTTTTTGTAGTTATTTTTTTTACATGTAAGCCCAATTGCAGTCTTCAGGGTTGGCAAATATGATACACGGTGTACAACTGAATTTGCCATTTTCTTTGTAGATGAAGGACATCAGTATATACAATGTGCCCCAGAACAGGGTAGCAATGGCAAAGAATTTCTACTGTAGTTGGCTAAAATGGCCCTTTTGGGACAAGTTTTTGAAGCTTCCTTAAAGAGTTGGACCCATCTGTATGACTAAGTAATGTTGTAAATACCCAAGGCCAGGACAAACATTAACTGCCAATTTCTTTATTGTGCTTATTGATGGGAGATAAGCAACCAGCAATGGGTGCCTGGGGAGTCATCACTCCACCTAAGTCGCACACCTCACGTAAAGCAGTATAACAATATATATGGTATGCCTTTACATATCCAACAGTATGATGCAATATGCAGATCCACTCCCGTTCTGTGTTAAAATTACTTTCGCAAGTCTTTTCCGCATGCGCGCTGCCTCCCAGGGGTCCTGGGCTGGGGTCTTTGGATGAAGTAAGAAGTCTTCCTCAGTGACCTTTGTACAGACTTTTAGGATTGAACTCCTCACCTCTTTTGCGCATGCCTTCTTTGCTCCTTCCCGTTATCTTATCATACATAACATGTCTTCTTTGCTCCTTCCCATTATCTTATCATGCATAAATGGCTTAACCCGACAATTCTATACCTGGAAGGCTTAGGTTTTAGCTGTTGAGCAACATTGATTGTGTAAGCCCTTCATATGAGTACAGAAGTTTCCTTTCTGCTGACTGATTTTCCTATTATCCTTTTTGACTCGAATCATTTTCTACTTCTTACACTTACAACAAGAACATTGCAAAAAGGCCACTATCACTTCACAAGCCCACAACAAAAACATTGTAACAGGGCTATTATCACTACTTTGTTCTCTTTTTAACATGAATCATAGTCTATTCTATCACAGTAATAATAATATGCTTCCCCTAGCAAGCAACCCCAAATCTTTCCTGATATTTAGTGGGTTTTTACTGCAGTTACTAAATTCTGGGCTCCTACAGAAACTGGGGCTCAAGAACTGGGATTACAACAACACATGCCCTTGTTGGCAGGTTCATCTATACTCAAATTGCCAGGTATTCCTGCAGGGAAGAATGTGTCTTGTCTCTGACATGACAGAGCCTCTCCAATTTTTCAGAAGCCCATTGTACTGACATTATTTAGACAAATGCTAACCCCACCTTTCCTGAGCAATCTCATAGGGAAGTTTATCAGCGGCCACCTACAAAAGCATCTAGTCGAAGTCACATTCACAGTGTGGTCTGGGTTCAGGCCAGGACATCAGTGAGGATAAAATGGCCCACTGGGTGGATGCAGGTAATTATTGATTTAGATTTTTTTGTTCATGCATGGCCACAAATTGATGTTCCTTTTTCCAGAAAAGTATGTCAGTATTTGAGAATCATGCATCAAACTGGTTAAAACTCACAGGAATGTGTATGCCTTCAGGTTTTCTGTGTATCTGGGACCCTAGAAGGCTCCTTTCATTCCTCAAGCTCCTTCCAGCATTTCTTTTCAACCAATGATGCTGAAATGACTGCATACTAGGCAAAGACTTGCATGCTTAGCACTATACAGATGACAGATTATTCTCCCCTCATTACCATCACAAAATAACTCAGTGTTTGGAATAGATTAGCTCTTAGGTGAAGAATCACTGAGAAAAACCACACCTAAACAAGACCATTGGTTTGAAAAAGGTGTTAAATACTTTTAGGTCAGCAGGCAAAGGTGCTCCTTAAGGAATACTGATTAGGGACACACCATGACAGCATGGAAATCTTAGATGCACAGTGGAACTATCGATTGGCAAGCGTTCACTTCCCAATATATTTGTTTGCAAATGTAATTAAAATAATTCAACAATACTGCACTGCAAGGAGTACTTGTGCTGTGTTCTACTGATGCATATTTATTAGACACAGTGCATGCACAATACCTCCAAGTGGTAATTAGGATACTCCTCAAGTTGGCATGACTTTTTAGTAGACCTGTGAGGCTGGGTTCATCTTGTCTAATTTTGGTACATGAAAGGTCTCAGTTGTGGTCTAGGCTCTTCTGTTAGGAGTGATCTGACAGAAATTAGCATGCAGGTAAGGACTCCAGCTGCAGTCACCTTGAAGCCAGCAGAAAGGTAATTATTTCTATTTTGATCCCTATTCTGTAATATTTCCAGAGCCGGAATCTATCACAACAGCAGGAATTAATTTCCTTCTGGTTTAGCCATCTGAAAACGAGAAAGAACCAAGTTATGGGACTCAACTCTGAATTAAGATATTTAAATCTAAAGGGCAGATTAATTTGCTCAAATGTAACCATCCAACACCATGACAGGTTTGTGTGGAACTCACTCAGACCTTAGCTGGTTACTTTAAATGCAATGGCTGCAAAAGGCAAAACTGACCTCCCAGATGCTGAAGCATAGATTGTCACCAAAGGATTTCTTCAGGATTCAAGGCATTTCTTTCATGACTGAATTGTAAAAACAGGGTTCCTATCTTTAGGACACTGTCTGCTTTGATTTCACCTTGCTGTCCTGCCTGCTTAGCCACAGGAATTGCACCACAAAGACAGCATTCCTTGCACAACAGAAAGCACTGTGTGTCTTCACTGCAAAACTGGCATACCTAGCACTGAGAGAATCTCAGACAGGACAAAAAACTCCTTTGTGAGAGTACAAACACAACCAGTTTCTGTATTTGTAGTAGAAGCAGTGCAGACTGGGTCCTATTTCAGTCACTATTCATCACCTCTCCTCTAATCCCTCCCATTAGTTTCCTCTTTCCTCTTCAGTACTGAATGAGCAGCTAGAGGCAGGTACCATCCTCAAGAGCACTTCAAGATTGATAATCACGTTTTTCCTGCAAGTGGACAGCCCTGCCAGGACACATAAGGGTCCTTGTGCACATCCCTTATATACCTACCCTTTCACCTGAACAGATAGCGTGTTCAATCAGCTATCTGGTCCAGGGGGAGGGAAAGCGTGGAGCTGACATGGAGCAGGAGCACATGCAATGCCCTGTGAATACATTATGCTGCCTGCTAGTTCATGACAATGGACTTTGATAATGAACTGGG
This sequence comes from Psilopsiagon aymara, assembly GCA_024733675.1. NCBI lineage: Eukaryota > Metazoa > Chordata > Aves > Psittaciformes > Psittacidae > Psilopsiagon > Psilopsiagon aymara. The sequence continues at coordinate 17,059 of JANRGW010001355.1, read as the reverse complement.
TGAGGTGATTCAGAGTGCCGCTTCCAATTAGAAATAACACTTCCGCAAGGGCAAATGAGTGAGGGAAAGACTGTAATTCTAATCATGCTGGAGCAGCTGCCTCATTAGTACATACTCTTGAAAGTGTCTTTATGATGTGTGTTAATACATCTTAACCTCTTCCTTCGGGTCCGAAGCAAACCTCATCACCGTAAGAAGTGCAGCTGGTTCTTCAAGGATGCAAGTTTAATTCATAGTGAGATTATACAGATGTTTTCCCTTTGAGACACATAGTGAAATGCAGTCATTTTAAAGGAAGAGTTGATGGAGATAAAAGGCATTAAATCCAACATTTTTGGAAAACTCATTCTTTCATTAAATTTTCTAATTTATGGTGAAAAATGTTGAATTATTTTTTTCTTGTGTTTCTTAAGAGAAAAGGGCAGAAATTTAGGAGATATCTAATAGCTTCCAAACTCCCCGCATAGAATGGTGTTTTAATAATAAGCAGTCTTTCAGAGGTGGCTCTCAACAATGCTGATGTCTCTTTCTTTCTTAATTCCAGATAAAACCCAGTTGCTGAACTTATATTCAGGTGTGATTTTCATGACAGAAGCAGAGAAATTCAGTCATGTTTTCATTCTTATTTCTCCCTGACCTCACAGCCCAGAGGGACACCTCAAAGTGACTACTGAATGTCAGCTCTGCTGCTGCATTTGATGGGTTTGCACTTGACTTGGAAGAAGATTGGGTTCTTCAAGTCCCTTCAAGTAGAGCATTTCAACAGCCAGCCCACATCATGGCACAACATGGGTGTCATTAAAGACAGGGAAGAAAAAGTAACTCTGCAAGTGATGAATGAACTGGCATTTCCTTAACAGATGTTTAAATAACAGAGGTTTTCTTAAGCCACCAAGCTCCTGAAGCTTAATTTAGCAGATGGAACACAAACTAGTGATTTCTGAACATTTAGTAACCCCTAAGCTCCTGAGTTGGCTCAAGATGAAAAATTGTCTGTTCATTTTCTTGTCTGTTGGATATATTTGCATTAAACCCCAAACTTCCTTCTCTCCATCCCCCATATCAGTAATAGCTGGTTTCTTAGAGACTGAAATGCCCATGGGATCAATGTGGCAAATGCTGTTGTCCAAACTTACTTTCACATTTTTTTGTGACAATGACATGTAAGTCAAAATGAAGGCTGATCCTCTTGGTGAGCTTTGAACCCTATATTTCTGTAAATCAGTTTTCTAACAAGATTCCTTCAAACTGGCAGGTCCACCCATCTTGAACTCTTATTTAGTCTAAATTATCTGAGTTTTTTAAAATACTTAAATAACTTAAAATCTCCCAACATACAAATCTTAATTAAAACTCTCAAACAGCACTTTATGATATTTACAAGGAATGCAGAAACTCATAGTGATCATGTGATTTTTAGAGCTGAGTTCAATGAAAGTGGGCAGAAGTAGTGTTATACTCTCTTTTGGGGTCTGCAGTTCAATGATTTTTACATTTGCATTTACATGATTTTACATTTTTACCATAGCTGAGTCTTCATCCCGTGTTATCTCCATCCTTTGCCTGCAACTGTCAGGGAAACAACAGCTTAGCCAGGAATTTCCCATTAAGATTCCCAACTTCTCTCACTTTCCTTCAGCAGTACATCCCTGCCACAGTAGATGGGTATACCATGTTGGAAGCCAACTTATCTTACACCAGTTGCGACCAGGACTTCACCACCTTTTAATTTCTCCTCATGTGCTTCTTTCACCCATACTAGAGACACCTCCTCTGTGTTCCATGCAAAATACTGTCCCTTCTCACGTCACAGACACAGCTAAGCAATCTCATATTTCACAAGAAAGATCACTGCAGTCGTTGAAAGGGGCAGCTTGCGCACTGCACGATCTCAGGCTACCTCGAGGTAGCTTCTCTGAGTGCCCATGTATTCTGCTGGTGATTTACTTTTGCTGTGACTCCTTGACATTTAAACAGCTGGACACAAGCACTGAGTGAAGAAAACAATGACTGCTCACCCATGATGAACAGACAACTATAAAAAGCAGGATTAGCTAAATGATATTCCACTTAGCAGGATACTGACCAAACTTAGCATCTTTTAGCATGCTGGCCAAGTGAGTAAACATTTCAGCTTAACCCTTTTCAAAGATTTATGAATATTTTTTTTGCTGCTGATTGCTTGTTTTCTATCAGGAAGTTAATCTCTGGGCAGGTGGAATGAGTTTCAGTATCTGTAAAAGGGATTTTAAACAAAGGTGGTTTATTTCAAAAGGCATGGGCAGAGGATTACTTACCTCAGCCCTGCTGATAAGGGTCTTGTTAGTTTGTGGTAGGATTACTTGCTTGTATCATTTTTACTATTCTGCTTTCTGCCACTGCCATAAAAGAAGGTTTTTCAGGCATTTAAACAGCTTGACATTGATTCATTAATGTTTATCTATTCCACCCATGAATTATATTTCCCAGTAGAAAATGGAGCAACATTAATTACAAAAGTGAGATTTCTACACTGAGATATAGAATAGCCAGCACCAAAGTGCACATTATATTTTAAGATCATGCACAACATACTCTGCTGACATAATGTGCAAGATAGATTCTTGATCTCCTTTGTTATTATCATTTCAACCCTGGGAAATTTAAGCTATGTCTGTTCTAAGAAATTAAATATGTCTGGATTGTTCTCTGGCACTAGAGCATGGCAAAACCTGCATTCATATTATTAAACTCTGTTAACATTCAAATCAGGATAGTGACATTCAGAGCACTTGTTGGGAATGGTCCTGAGCTGCCTCCCAGGCTGTGCCTCTGACCTCCACCACAAAAATGATGGGGTCAATTCTAGCAATGTAGAACTAGAGACAATGACTTCCAGTAGCCACAAATACTCCCTGCCACTATTGAATTTAATAGGGAGGACGCAGCCTCAGGTTTCAAACAAAGGCAAGAAGAAAAGAGACCTGACTTTCAGGTGGTTATAGAAGTTCTCCATAGGTAGAAGCTGCAATGGTAGCATGTAGCTATTGATACTATTAACCACCTGCTGCCCTGGTCTTCAGTGTAGTTACTCTTGCAATTAAATTAGCATTCCATCTGACTACTTTTGCTCAAGAGGGAGTATACAGAGATTTCAGATGGATTGTACTGCCTAGGAAAGGTTCTGATGAATACCAGTGAGAAATTTCTGGAACTCAGTATAAGCCTCAATACAAATTCTGGTGGTGTTCGGTGCATATCCATACACAGAAACACAAATGATCCCCCAGGGATACCCACTTGGATGCGCATAAGCACCTTTTCACCAGTGCAGGCTTGTTTCCAGAGCTGCCAGCTTGGAAATCCTCACTTCTGTCATATGGAGACAGCCTGAAATCCCTGTGAAGCTGCCAGGGACAGAGCACATCTCTGTATATCAGACCTCTGGAGCCACATGTACCTCTGCCTTGCTACAATTTTCCATGATTTTTCACCTTCCCTGAATAAAGTTGCATCAAAGTGCATCTTCATGGTAAAACTGCCTGCAGGAGGGTGACAGTAGAAGGCAGCATTTCACTTTCATCTCTGTTCCCTAGGGATGGGTTTAATAAAAGCAAGAGATGGGAAATGCCACTACCTGCTTTGCTCCCAATCCTGGCACTATCCACATGCTACACCCCGTCTTTATTGTTGTCTTGAACTTTTGACTGTCTCTGGGTATTTTTCAGAAAGGCCAGAATTGCTCAGCCTCTTGGATGACTTTCCCAGATACAGGCAATTGCTCCCTTCCTTTTATAAGAGAAGGGAGAATGCTGACAATGGCTAGTTTCCGATGCAAGAGAGTTTGATCTTTTTGTCTGATGCTTGTGCTTGATATGTCTTCTAACATCAACAGAGAGATACTGGTCAAACTGACGCCTTGGATGTTGATAGTTCTGATTTTTTACAGACTAATCTTACTCAGGAGAAATTCCAGAAATTCCTGAACTTGATGAAATGTAAAAAAAAATAATAAATTAAAGCCAAGTGGAGACAGTTTCCATACGGTACTTTCAACTTATCCATACCTAAAGTAAGCCAATCAGCAGGACTTCTGAAATAGACATCTTCAATACAGGTGACACAGGCGTTTCTGCTTCTTCTGATTTAGCTCTTAGGAATAATATGCTGAAAACAATAAATTAGAGAGAATAAATGAAAGGCAAGATTGCCCAATTACTTGTAATATAAATTGTTGACAGAAGTATGCAAAAGGAGTTGCTCTAGAGTTTACGACCATGGGTAAAATATGATCTGGGATCTCGCCTTTTCACCATGATGCACCATTGCCTTTCATTGTTTAACTAAAAAAGGCTGATTTCTATGCTTCCAGCGTCATCGTCTTACACCACAGTGTCTCAGAGTTTGTCTTCAACACAGAAAGAGGTACTTAATAATCAAGATCATTAAATTTGAGTTAAGAAGTGACAAAACACTCTTAATTTCAGATTGATTTATCTAACTGCAATAAACCTCATCTGTGGGGACCTACACTGAAGTGATGCTGCAGAACTTTTGCCTTCATTAAGATTTTGCAATTGGACAACTCAGGACACACAGCAAAGATTCAAGGTGGTGTTTTTAAGACAGGAAATGCTTGAAGGAAAGATTGGCTCTGGATGCAACAGTTCAGTTCTCTGGCATGCAAAGAACACAGTCAGGTATCATAGCCTTTTTGCAGAAGTTTCAATGATCTTTCCCTGCCCTGGCCTCCTAAAAAACAGACAAGGAGAGTATTTGGCAAAGCTGGGTATGCATGTGTGTGTATGTACCAAGCCTTCGCTAACTCAGGAATTTGCTGACTTGAAGATTAGTAATACTTTCCTCTGTAAAAATGTACATAAAACTAAAGCTTCATTTACGTCAGCAGTTGGAGACAAAATTCATAATTACACTTATGACCCTGAAAATCTGTAGCTGATGCAGAAATCATTAATGAAACCCTATGTAAAGGGCTGTACCCATGCAAGGGATGTTTTCCCCTACATTCTTCTGTATACATAAATTTCTGTCTCTCCCTCTTACTTTTGTTTTCAGAAAGACGACAAAATAATTAATAGGCAATTGCATTACCTAGGAAAGTTATTGTCCTCTTGGATATATTTATGGAAATGAAGGACAATTAATTTATCACCAGCTTTATGCTAGCAATAAAAAATATTTATTTGCCTGAAAGGATTTGCATAAACTTTGATATCTGATGAATAAAAAGAATTGTTCATATAAAAAAGAGAGTGAAATGTTCTGATTAGTTTTTACCACTGTAAACCTACAACAGTTCTGCTGTTATGAAGGTATGTAGGTATGTGTTCTGGATTTATGCCAAAAGAAGAGATACCAGAGTTTGGCCCAAAAGAGGAATTCAGAAGAGGAAAGGTTACTTAAAACTCTAATTTTTTGCTTGTATGATGAATTATTGGCATGAACAACAACCACTTAACCTTTTAGCTTTCATTTCACTGCACAAAAGTTAATGGATTTCTCCTAACCCCTGTGTGAGGAAGGTCAGGGTTATCCCAGGTTTAAAGATGAAGAATTGTGCAGAGAAAAGCAAATGCAAGGATTTTTATTCTTCTGAACCTTACTCTGGCTGCTAAATTAGAACAAATTTTGGTCCCATGCCTCAGACTCATATTTTATTACTATGATCTACAACCTGCCCCTTTGCAGGAGGTTGCACAGAACTGCAGCATGCTCTGTATGGAGATGCTGGCTGCACTGTGCTGTGGAGTAGACATTAAATTCATAGAAAAGCAAGGACACTTAGAGGATTTAATCCTTCCTCAACTTCCTCTTTGCCTCCATCCCAGATGGGTGCTGTGATGTGATGGAGGCTCCATCACATCTGTGTGTGGGAATTGCAGGTTAAGCCCTGCTGGCCGTGCCCACTCTGAATCAGCAGCACTGCTGCGTGTGTCAGAGATCAGCAGCAGGTCTGAGTCACAGAGCCCTAAGGAAGGATGGATGACCTTGTACACATGACAGAGACCTGTATTCAGTTCTGCTTATCCAGGGTTTTGGGGAAGTTGTGTAATAAGCTTTGGTCACCCATGTAAAATGAAGTAGTAAATCTTTCTACTGCCCTTGGTTGCGTATGCTGAATTAGTTGTTTCTCTGACAAGAGTGCTGTATTAAACACTTTGCTCAAAAAAATCTGAACAATAATAATAAAGCTTTGGGACTGCTTTTGATCCCAGTTTTCCATTAAGCCTGCAAAAATTGTACACACACATGAGACATTAAAATCTTGGTTTGCATTCTGAAGGCACTCCTTTGCCTTTAGACACTGGAGTGCTGTAAACCCTGCCTTTGTTTGGGCACCAGCTCACATGCAATAGATCATCCACCTCATATTTCTTTAGTCATAAAAATTAAATAACAAAGAAGTGGAAAATTACCCTAGGATAAAAGATTTTTTTGTGTTCCAGTACAATTTCATATATTCAAAAGTCTTATAGTTGTGAAATAAATACCCCTATATCTATAAAATATTGACCATTTAAAATCACTGACATTTTTTTCTGTCATCTTGACCATTCCTAGTTGAGGTTTATTGCTGTGTGATAGAGGACTTCTGCCTCTGTCCTGAAGATTGTGACAAGATGATCACTGTACTGATATTATCAACAAAGATAAAGCATCCATATTACATGAAAGAAAATTCAGCTTTGATATTTCCTACACAGCAGAGGCCTTTCCAGATGAACAGGATCTCCCAAAATCCCCACTGGAGATCTGACGTAGGCAATCTTAAGGTCAGTAAAGGTCACTTTTGAGCCCTTGTGAATTAAAAGACTACTCTTGTCCTCAGTGAAGGATTTGGACATTTCTGTCTTCTTTATTACTCTCTTGCTTATAGTCCATGTATGCATGAAGGTTACAAATCCTGTTTCAATGACTGGCTCACCCTTCCATGGCAGACTATCCCCAGAGCAAGACCCTCGGTCCTATCCTTGTTACTGGAGTCTGGATATTGACTTGAATGGTTTATCACGTAACCTTTATTTACGTAAGGTAACTTAGAGGAAGATGATCCTGGACTAGTCTCCTCAGGAAAATCTGCCAAGTCCCAGTGGAGGACACCACTCCAAATCACTCCAGATCACTCCAATCACACAGGGTCCTTTGCAGAGAAAGGAGCTCACTCAGCTGCACCCATAATTCAAGACCTTTGATTCGGTTTCTCTTCTTGCAGATAGGCCCTTGCAATCTGCAACTACACCTTCCAGCGCCCTGAAGAGCAGCCAGCTCTGGTATGATCATGTCTCAGTGTCAGTGAATTTGAACATAGTTACTGAAATCAGGCAGAAAGTCTCTTAAAAAGGATGAACCAAATGAGCCAGAGAGTTAAGGCCCAGTCAAACCAGCTTGAATTTCTAGAAAAAATATTGGAACAGATAATCAAGCTACTGGCAAGCTCTTAGAATTTAAAGTAATGCTGTGAGTATACAGAAAAGGTTGCATTTAGAATGGTATTTTAAATAAGCTGCAGTCACACACAGGTCAGTGCTAGCACTAAATATCTCTGGAGACTGTTTTCCAATCCAAAAATAAACCCAAGCCAAAGCACCAGATACTCAGAGCAATTACCTTCATTTTAGCTTTTTCCAAGTGAAAAACTCTGAACATATTGAATCAATTCTAAAATACTTCAATGAAACATGTAAAGCTCAGAGGAAAACAATTATTTCAAATAGCGAAGTAGAAATCAAGTGGAAGTTGCCAACTTTATTCAAAGATCTACATAATAAATCCCAACAGAGCTCTGCCTCTTACTCCCATCTATTACACATATGTTTTCAATAGCTACACACTTTTTGAGTGATCCTACAAGTGTGTAGAATTACTCATAGTCATAGTTTAAGCTTCAGTATCTAAAAGCACATTTCAATGTAACCCAGGACCTGCTTATCATCCACTTCTTGTTTGAAGACTTCAGAATATACGTGGAAATGGGCTAGTAAAAACATCAATCTAACTTCAACTAAATAAGGAGACGCGTGGCACTTTGTCAAGGAAGAAAAATCCTGTTGCTTCCAGTAGGAAGGTTTTTAGGCTTAAATTTACTTATGTGGCTTGGCAGAAGGACCCATTTGACAGGTAATACAGTGATGAAGGTCTGACATGTTCTAAATCCTGCTGTCTGCTGCATCAGTAAATGGGGGAATGGGTATTAAACCACAGCTTTGCAATTTATATTGAAAAAGCAAGCCAGAGAAAGCCAATGATTCATTGCACTGTGATTGTCTATCAGAATGAAGGGTACAGAAAGCCTTGAAAATGAAAGGAATGTCTGAAGACTTGTCACAAGACAAGGGCAGCTCTCTGAATACTCAAGGCATCTATACAATAGTAAATAAACAGGACCAGATCTCAGGTTCAAGAACCAGGCCATGATTCTTTGCTATGAGGGTGCTGAGGCACTGGCACAAGTTGCCCAGAAAAGCTGTGGCTGCCCCATGCCTGTCAGTGTTCAAGGCCAGGTTCAATGGGGCTTGAACCTGGTCTAATGGCAGAGAGTTGGAACAGGGGGATGAGCTTCCAACCCAAACCATTGCATGATTCTATCATTCTATGATAATTTGTCCTGTTTAATTGCTAGCACACTCTCTAGGCTGCATTTGCTCCAGGTCAAGCAACAAAACCTGGATGATGATAAAACCAGGAAGGACACTTCAAGGACCATGCCCAGTAGGCAAACTGGTTACAGACCTCCTTTTTGTGGGAAAGGTTAGGCCTAGAAGAATGTTGTTTTATTTAGTTGTATAAATGCCCGAACAACCAAGTGATTGGGTAAAGCCTTGGCAATGCCTTGCAAACGTTTTTTAGCATCACATCTATATATAGTAGAGAAACTGTGCTTTTTGACATAAAATTTTATCTGTTTCCATTTTGTAACGAAGATGTTTTTGGGAGAGTTTGAGTCAGTAATTTAAATGGCTTCATTCATTTGCAACAGCTAAGGATTCATAACGAGAAAGAATTACACGAGTTCAATTCTTTTATTTGATTCATCTGAGCCTAGCTCTGCAGATCACAGGAAAAGACACTGTGACCCTTTTTTGCCAGTTCTTTCTTCATTTCACAGTTCACTCATTCTCATAAATATCAGAAAGAACAAAAATGTTAAGGAGAACTCGGTAATTTCCCAATTATCCATGCTGAAAATGCATAGGTGATGATTACAATCAGCAGCTCCTCCAACAGAAGCTGACACAAATTGTTTTTAAAATGTCTTGATTGAAGAAGCCTTTTCAAAAGAATCCTGAAACTCACTGACAATCATTCAGATAGCCAAAAATGTCAGGGGATTTTCCAATCTATCACCATATTGTTTTATTACCCTGCAAATATTAACGTTATTAACTAAGAGCATGCCTGTTCCATAAATGAAAATGAAGTCTATATAATAGTGTGACTAAATGTAAATAATATGGAAAGACTGAGTACACAATGATAAGATGCAGAGAAGATGGAGCCAGACTCTTTCTCAGGGATTCTCACAGAAAGATGAGGCAATGGTCACAAATTATACCAAGAGAAATTCTGAGTGGACATATGGGAAAAAGAATGTCAAAATGAGCACGGTCAAACATTGTAATATGTTATGCTGAGAAATGCTGGTTGTGGCACGTCTCCTTAGAGATATTAAAAACTTGACTGGAGAAGGTCCAGGAAAACCTAATGTAATTTTGGAGTTGGCACTAGTTTGCAGAAGGTATTAAATGAGATGAGCTCTCAAAATTCCTTCCAACAACTTTTTTTCCTACGATTTTGAATCAAAATGTCCAAAAATGCATTCATTTCAAGCTGTGATTAGAACAAATTACATAAAAGTTGATATGGCAGTTCTCCATAAACCAAACACGAAATATCATAGCAGTCTGGGAACTCTGCTTATAACCCCTATATACTAGGAGTTCTCCTGGCATAATAAAGAATATTCTGTGCTCCAAACAACTCATAAGTTTTCACTCACTGTGTTATAAAATAATGCAATAATTTAAAAAGTGATTTTTAATTGAATATGGGGATATACCATGCAATGTGTTCATCTGAGCAAATAACCTTGGACTTGCAGTGTGAGCAAAGCTGATTGCTGGAGCTAAAAGACTTTCATGGGGACTCATCTCATTTTATAGTGGAAATCTCATTTATTTCAGGTGAATCACATTCTAAACTTTGCTGGATGCAGTGACTAGAATGCTGCTGACTGTACTCAGAGGTTTGATGTGGACAAAGACATTCTAAACGCATAATGTTGAGATTAATCTTCTCCCAAGCACTGAACTTTAAAGGAGGTTAACATCATTGTGGCTAACTTCTGCTTTACAAGGAGGGAAAATGGAGCTCAAGAGGGTGGTATGGTTCTCAGATAATATGCAAACCACGTGAGAGTGCAACTCAAGTCTCTCAACATTCAGTCTATCATGCCCTCTCAAAGGCTGCTTAGCTGAATCATGCCAGAGCTGCAACAAGAAAGAGACAAGCCTTCATTATTATCTATTGATCATTGACACTAATTAAAGATCTGGAAGCCTGCAGGACTTGCTTGATTTAGAAGCAGACTGTGTTCATAGATGATAGGCCAATAACACTGGCAGGTAGGAGCAGTAGTGGATATATTACTTGCTAGAGTAATCTAGAGACATCACAATGTCTTGTTTTAAAAATCAGGTATATAATTGAAAGTAATTATACCTATTTAAAAATGATAGGCATATGAAACCTGAAATTTCTGTGTAATATTAAAATTGTATTTCTGTGTTAAAATTGTAGAAGGAAAAAACATTTAAATTTAAAATTAAAGTGTAAGAAAAGCCATTCCTGTGATATCTGATACACAGTATCCTTATTCACTCTATTGAAAGTCCATTTTTTAACCTTTTATCCTAATGCGGATTATATTGGCTATTGTAATTCTGTGTGCAATGTATGTGTCAAACCACCATGGAGTGGAATAGGCTGTGAATACTTGGAATAACCCACTGCCACACTGCCAACTTTGACAAAAATATCTTCCAAGTCACAGCTTCTTCTAGGTTTAACAACATTGATATATGTGCTACCCAAGCCATGGGCCATAAGAATCAGTTCAAGTCACTGTATCTGATGTTATGAGGAGGTTAGCACCCATTGCCTCCCAAGCTCCCCAGTAAATGGTATTAAAAAGGATCACTTTTCCTGCTTCCCCTTATTGTTCTGCAGGTGTTGAGGTATTTGATCAACTACGTCGGTATGACCAGGATTTACTTGCGTTATAAATCTAATGATTATTATTTACACAGAGGCAAAACAGCAGCTGTGCTAAAGGTCCTACAGTTTTGACATACATTAACTATATTGAGAATTCAAGGCTTCTTAGAGGGCAGATTTAACCCTCAGGATCCAAACTTCCACAACCTGCTTGAATGAAATTTTGGAAAACATGCAGATAAGCTATATTTTTAGTCTACCTTGCAGAGAAAAGTCGAGGTCTTTATCCATCAGAATAACACAAGGTGGGTTTGAGTCTGAAATCAATGCAAATTCCTTGGCAGGTTGTGTCTAGGTCTACATTTCTCATCATAACTTCTGTCTAGAAACACAAGGAAGGAAAATGAAAACAACATGGTTCCAGGTGAAGCCAAATGAAACTAGATGGAAACTATTCCCTACTAAACTTCTGCTCCATTTGACCATCACTGGAATCACTTTTTTCTACTTGTCTCTGTGGTGGGTTAACCTTGGCTCGATGCTGGGTGCCCACCAAGCCTTTCTGTCACTTTCCCTCCTTAACTGGACACAGTAGAGATCCTAACTTGACTGAGATAAGAACCAGGAGATCACTTATTACAGTCACGAGACTGACTTGCTCTGGAACATTTGTTCTACAGATTGGTACCAAAGACCACAAAAGTTATTTTTCTTCTTTCAAGTTGTTAACAGCTCAATTCACCTCTTTATTGTGGGATCCTTTGCAGCTAGAGGCATTAATTAAATTGAAATCTGCCTACAAAGCAGAGCAAGAGTTACTACAGTGACAAGTTGAAGAGGTAAGTATGAGTCTGAGAGTATATGAAATCCATGCATCCTGCAAGGTAGGAAGCATTGATATTGTTACAAAGAGAAACCTTTAATCCCAGGTAGCCTTATGAGGCACCAAGGTGATACAGCCCGAATATCCAGATCTTGAAGATGTCCACCAGAACCAGAAGTTTAAGTATGCATTAATTTGATTTATTGGATAATTCTGTAAGACAGTGATATTGTCATTAGTGATAAAGAAAATCACCTATCTAGGAATCTAATCGCAGAACTCTCAATCCTTCTTGGGTATATATCAGATGTAATGGAGAGATGATTCACAGAGATTAGAAACAGATAAAAATGAGTTTTAGACTGATTGGAAGATGTTGCCCCCCTCATGTCTGCTAATCCCTCTCCCAAAAATAATTAAATTTTCCTACATTTTTTTTATATGGCAAAAAACTACCTTCAGCATTTGGATTCTTGCACAGAAGTGAATATTCTACAAACCCCAGATGTTTTCTATGCAAATTAATTTTTAGGATTTAAAAAAATTTGGTATTTTTTTAATATAGATAAAAAGAACTACCTAAAGCATGGAATGCTCTATTTTTTTCTAAGTCAAGAATAATACTTGGAAAGGCAAAAGAAATGTGAAGATTAGTCAGAAACTAAGGGTTTGTTATCTGAATTGACATGCCTGCTATGCTCTTTTCTGCACAGGGTTACACTGCACTATACAAACTTTCCCAAACTACCAAAGCAGTGTGTAAACAGTATTACCATAATCAATTTTGTCCATAATCTGCAGCTCAGATATTGAAGTTCCTATTGGGGAAATATATATGTCTATATATATATATTAGTGAGAACTAAAAAGGGATGGGAAAGCAAATTTAGAAGGAATTAGGAGCTCAATTTTGTGTGTGATCCTGGGGGGAATGAATAATGAGGAACATGACTAGCAATAAGTATTTGAAAGTAGTGAGGAAAAAGGAATTATACACAGTGAGGCAAGAAAGGCATACATAGGATCAGTGGAAATCAATTGGAAAAGTTTATGCTGGTTTCAGGGGAGTCTTCCTGACAGCCAGACCTATTAATGTATTACTGAGCTCCCAAATAAAGCTCTGTTCACAAGTCTTTCTGCTGCAAACTGGCCAAAACTGTTGTGATATTTGAACCTAAATTGTGAGGGCAGCATTTTACACCCCTTGTATCATTCCCCTTTTACCATTCTAGGCGGAAATTATTTCAACTCAAAATCTCATAACTAACTTCATGCGTAGGATGCATGCTTTCTGAGACATTAACATTTATCCTGAGTGAAGACCACACTCTCATTGTTGGAGAAGTCTATTTTAAAAAGAACCACAATTTAAGACAGAGGATAATCCTTACAGTGCTTTCATTTCAGTTGCTGCCTGCCCCATGACACTACCAAATTAAGCAGCTAAAACCCTACAGCAAAACCAAATGTATTTAAATCAACTGAAAGAATGAAGAATAATCTCATAGTCTTCATCTTAGTCCTGCAAGAGTCCTATTGCATCCTAAGAGACTCAGCCCATGCTCACCTTGAAGGCTTCCTTTGGTGTGCTTCCTTGCCCAAACTGTCTCTATTCCTTTGTTCCTTTTGTGACCAAATGCCTAACTGTACTTCCCATATCTATGAAATTAGGTTACTCTGTCACTCTCTCACTTAGGTTTTTAAAGGCTCTATGCGCAATATTGGCTCTGACTGAAAGCTCATGAATTCATGACTCTGATGTTGGCATGCTCATGCATCTTCCCTTTTAAGACCCATAAATATTTTGGAGTGTCAAGTCTAACTAGATTTTAGAAATTGTACTGAAGTGTGAAGCACTTTAGAAAATGTCTATTTTAACTGTTTCAATTGCTGCATTTTAATTCTGACATTTCAAAGTTTCCGAAATGAAGCTTATACAATTTTGCTAAATACTTCTGATTTGAGATCAGAAGGAAATATTGAACAGCTGCAATGAAATATTCCATGATTGTGGGTGTGGGACAAAGCCCCAATAACTGGACTTGCATTTCAGGTAGAAAGATGCATTATTTGGTTTTCATTTCATAGGAATCATTGGAAATTTCAACTCTTTCACTATCCTTAATTTTAAGACATGATAGTTTCACAGACAGAGAGGCTTCCTTGTGTAAACTCCAGAGAAGATACCTGAAAGAGGCTACATCTGAGGTTCATCCATTCAATATGCTTGCTCCAATTTACTCAGCATTTGTTACTCCCAGAGAATGCCTTGTTTTCACTGGGGCAAGTACTTTCCCATTGCTTACTAAATCTAAAAGTGGCATTGCTGTTCTTCAAACTCAGGTAATGGCTTTTGTCTTGGTAGGAGCAGCAGCTGGAAATGGATATTCAAGTATTTCTTTCCTTTCCCAACTCTAACCCGCCACCACCAATCCTTGCTCACAGTGATTGGATTTGCTTTATTTTCTGGAACTGGAAGAGGTAGAACGTAAATGAGGAGGAATTACACGTCAGTAGTGATCAAATCACTAGTGCACCTTAAAAAGAACAGCCCACGAGCCTGAGGAGAAATCTGGCCAAAAGACATTCAGAAACTAGCAGCGAGAGGACAAAGTGCTTCAAAGGCTATAATTTAGCCTGCTGGACTTCTCAGCTCTTAGTTTCATTCCCTTGTTCATGGTTTTGAACAGAGTGCATAAAATAAGCTACGTTCTTCTACCTTCTCCCTAGGGGAGTACATAGGGACATGGAGGATTTACAGCCATCATTTTCCTGTGTCAACACTATATGCTGGGCATGACCAATTGCAGCACAGGACTTCATAAACACTTATATGTATTGTAGGAACCACCCTTGTTCACCTTTTTTTTGGCAAGAACAGAGAAATCCCCAGGACACAGTATATGTCAAATAACACCATGGTTTATGCAAGCCACCATCACATCTCTAGCTATTACAAAGGATATTGCTGCAGAAGGGGTGAAAAGAAGATCTGAGATGTGTCTGCCCCTGACATACTGGAAGACTGAGATGAATTGGCAGGGATACAGGGTGCCATTTTGACAGAATCTGCAGTAAATTTTCTTTCTTGCCAGCAAAATCTCATCATCTTCACCCAAGAAAAGCTTCCACTAAATTGCTTTAGGAAGCACTGTATGAAAGGTTAGTTAAGAATTGCAGTTTGCCTCTGAACAATGTTCGGCACAAAATAAAAATGGAGATGACACTTCCCTGGTGGGCAGAGTAGGAAGAGTAACTTTACTTAGCTCAGGTGAGAGTTTTCTAGCTTTTTCTTTCAAAGAAATAGGTTGAGTTAAAGATGGAGTTATTATACCAGCAATTATATCGTCCCACTTTAAATTTAGAATGGGTCCATAAGTTGCTTTTATGGTGTTTTCAAACCGGCTGGTGGCTGTGTTGGCTGACTAGTTATTAGTGAATGACTCGACACGCTGTTAATCACTGTTCACTCTTATTGCCAGTATTGCCAGTATTGGCAAGAAATTTTGCTTACTAATGGAATTTTCTATTCTGCAAATCAGACTTTAATACCAACTAAACACTATTCATCAACAATAAAGTCTGTCTTCTGCAGCATGAATCATATTATTACATTCATTTCCAGTGATAAGTCTCCTGAATGTCTTGTCTGTTTTTACCATACACTTGGTTTAGGAAAGCAAAGCAATTCTTTAGAATGAGTTTTCAATTTATACGCTTGAATAGTTTAAATTATATACCAGCAATACAAAACACACTGGTACCATGCTGTGCATCTTACTCAGGCTGCTTGGAAGTTAGGACAGTAACCACTTCCATATTGTCATCAGTACTTAGCAGATTGAGGACAATCTTGGAATTAAAATAACCCTCTACATGTTTTGCATTTGGTAAAGTTCAGGTTGATGTCAAGACAAACTCAAGAGCAGTGGAAAATAAAATGCTGTACACTTCTTCTTCATATGTTCTATAAATAAAAGCTTTTTTAGCCTTTTCAGTCTGACCTGCATTGACTCAGCACACTGCTTATGAGAAATGTCATGCCAAAGATATCACAGTTACCATCACCAGAGGTCTCATTAGAGCCTAACTCAGGATTTGAAGGAAGAGGGGAATTTATGTTCCTAATATATTTTGGTGATGATGACTCTTGATAGAAAATTGAATGACAGGCTTCCAGCACTACAGCAAGCAGCACACACTTTACAAATAGTGGTAATATGAAGACACCCCAAATACAGTAGTCTCCTGCAGAGCAGGGAATTAAGGTGTCTAGAAGATGCACATTCCCATGACTTGGAGTCATGGGTCTACTGCAAGAATCATCAGTCAGAGAATTGAAAATGAGATTGTTTGCCACTTATAGCAATTTTAAATCTGTCAACAAACAAATTGTTGATCCTTGTACAGGGAAAAAATCCAATACTAGTCTCTCTGCTCCTTAAATTCATGTCAGCATGTCAGTTCTATGTACTGATCTTACTCTTTTTTTTTTTTCTCATAATATTGCTATACCAGGTGGGTTTGATGTCAACATTTTCTTGATGGTAGGACACAGTTCAGGACCTGCCTATCATGTACCCAGCTCTTACATTCTTCTGTTCAAAGCCTGTTACTCAAGGAGTGGTGAAGGTACATTGACTGGAGTAGCAGAGGTAGGCCCTTTCCAATGGAGTCTCCTACTAGTAGAATAGTAGTGGAGGTAGATGTTAAGGACCCTTTCTTGTTAATTTTTACACTGTGTCTCTATGTGCATGTGCAAGGCTTTTTAAAATCTGTTTTTACAGATAAAAATATAGACTTTGGTATTTAAGTCAGAACTTGGAATCATAAAATCGTGGAATCATAGAATAGTGGGGGTTGGAAAAGAAATTAGGATCATTCAGTCCCAAACTCCCTGCCATGGGCAGGGACACTTCACACTAAACCATATCACCCAAGGCTATGTCCAACATGGCCTTGAACACTGCCAGAGATGGAGCATTCACAACTTCCCTGGGCAACCCATTCCAGTGCCTCACC
>JANRGW010001353.1:0-41986 GCA_024733675.1 Psilopsiagon aymara | reverse complement strand
AATAATGACAAGAGAAATACAAGGGAAAAGAATACAACAGCTCACCACGTATACCCAGCCCGACCAAGCCATGCACCTCCACCACCCCTCTGGGTCTCTGCTCTCCGTTTCTGCATCCTGGGCATGACGTGCTATGGCATGGAATATCTCTTTGGTCAGTTTGGGTCACGTGCCCTGTCTCTGCTTCCTCCCGGCTCCCCCTCCTCCCTGGCAGAGCATGAGGCTCCAAAAGTCCTTGCCCAGGCCAAACATCACTAAGCCGTAACTAAAAACACTGGTGTTATCAGTGCTGTTCTCAGGCCGAAAGTCAAAAACACAGTGCTGCACCAGCTACCAAGAAAAGGGAAAAATGACTGCTACTGCTGAACCCATGACATTAATTAATTACCTTTACACAAATCTTCCATTTTCTTTCTTTTCCCTATGCATGCCAATGCATTCCTGCCATTGTAAACTGATTTAAAAGTCAAATTATGCAGTACTTTGTATAGAAATTACTTTTTTCTCACACACACACACACACACACTATTTACCTGCAGCTGTTGTCACATCAGTCCTTCTTCAAAGTTTCAGTATATACTTCTGCGCATTTTTTTCTTCTTTCAGCCTGATGTAGTTTTGTGACACCCACTATTTCCTTCATCTCTTGCAATTTCATGCATCTCATTCAAGTCTCTTCGCATTCAGTTCTTTCACTCTTACTAGAAACGAATTTTCTTTAAGCTGTCCTTTTAATATGTGTACTGTTAAAGCTTACTCAGACTTATAATGCCAGTGTCTCCTGTCTTCCCCTGGATATTTACATCTTTGATTCCTCCACAAAACACAGTGTTTCAAAGTAATAACGTAAGAAATGGAAAGTACACAATAGCAGGGCTTTCTTGGAGACAAGGGTAAAGATGCCCAATTCCACAGGACAACATGCTGATTCCCAATCATGTTAACAGAGTTCAACGCATCAAATATAACCCCACGTCAGTATTTTACAGATCAGCTGTGCACAATAGACAGTAATGGCTCTGTAGAAGCTCTAAGGGCCTTTTATGAGAACTCTCAACACGAGAAAGTCTTTTATGCTTTTTGACACGTTGATCCTTTAAACTACTCTAGTAAAGGGAAGAATGGAACAAGGAAAGCTGAAATTTTAGCTTTTGCTCAGCATGTCCAGATCAGTGCTAATTAAGACAAACTATAAAAGACTGCTAGGGGTATCAAATCTAAATGTAATTATGTAAAATGTAACTATTAAAGACATCAGAAAGCTTGATGTTGAGTTTTAATGAATCTCCATTTTTTCTCATACTGAGACACCTGAAGATGTATACAGAGCTATCTAAAAAGCATTCACAACAACCCAAATTTAGACCAAACTCGCCTGATTTGGAGTCTTGTTATGACAGACAATCTATTAAAGAGTTGCATAATCCTTTGGCTGCTCTATATAGGCAATCAGTGGAGCGAGCAGAGCATTGAGGTGATGTGATTTCAGTAATCCATGTTCCTGAGGAGGCTTACAGCTCCATTCTGAATTAAATGATTTTTTTTTTTTTCCTGGGCATAAAAGCATAATTCTTTTCAAGGTCAGATAAAGTATGTTGTAATAATAGAGGTGGGAAGTACTGAAGGCATTTAGCGTACAATCAAGCCTGCATTAGTTCTGGCAAAGATGGCTCCCCAGAGATGGACAAGTACTTTTTTAGGTTTTGATGTGTGTCATTGATTGCAATGTGCCATTCAGAGTTGGCAAAATGTTTAGGAAGGAAAACTCAAAATAGCAGACTCTGAACAATTTGCCATGGGCTAGAAGACTACATTCTATTGATGTAGCTCAGCTCCCACACACACCTTTTTGCTTTCTGCCTGTGAAGAGAAGGGATATATTTTAGTAGATCAACTGATAAAGTTGGAAAAACTGTCATGATTTTGGACACACAAAGACCTTGTCCAGGCTGACACATACCCAGCAATCTTGAAAACAAATGCAAGCTAAGAACAGCTGTTCAGAATTTAACAAATTATCTGAATCAGACCATCTGAGAGAAAAGGCATGTGCAGCTGTGAAGCAGAAGGAGATGTTTGGTAGAGGTCAGGGTGACAAGATAGTTTCTCCTGAGGGAAGTGGAGAGGAAGACAGGTAATTCATCAGTGACGCAACATGGAAGAGTTCCAAGGAAAACAGGAAGTTTCCTACAGATACAACTTGACCAAGCTGGTACCTGGGTTCAGCTAGACCCCAAATGGAAAGGACAGAGATCAGAGGTGACACCAGGGCTGCCACTGGAGTTATGCAGGGGGAGGGTGAGACTATGGCACTGTGGAAATCCAGAGAAGGCAGGGGACTCTATGCAGTTCTATCATTACAAAATATTTTCCTGGAGTGCTGCCACCATCCTTCAGTGGGACAGCAGAACAGCACGGTCAGCTACCCAGAGTGTTATAGAAGATCCAGAACTGGGAATAGGAATCTGCTCTTTTAGAGAAAAGCAGCAAGGATGCATCCGTCACTGCTCCTTTCAGTCTGCTTTCTGGCTTGAATCCAAACTGGGGGAATTTATAAAGCCAATGTGGCCAAATCCAAATTTTCTTGAAGTATATGCCCAAAACTCTGCAGTTCCAGTGACCAAGCACAGCTCCCACAAACACTTAAAATTCAGCAAACCCATTCAAACACCAAAACTGTAAAGCTGAAAATAAAAAGCATATGCTAGTGTAGATTATCAGCAGTTTATAATGTTCAGGGGTTTGGTTTGGTTTTTATTAATCTGCATATGACAGTTACTCCTGAATTCTATACCTGATATAGACAGAGGATGAGATTTTCAAAAGTACATTGATGTGACCTGACTCTTGTC
The DNA here is from genome assembly GCA_024733675.1 of Psilopsiagon aymara. Lineage (NCBI taxonomy): Eukaryota > Metazoa > Chordata > Aves > Psittaciformes > Psittacidae > Psilopsiagon > Psilopsiagon aymara. Next base: position 39,133 of record JANRGW010001353.1, on the reverse strand, counting down.
AAGGGCAAACTCACTTCAGTTAACTAATAGTCACTGCCCTGCAAATATGTCACCTTGAGTTATCATCCTTTCACTGTATCAGGACACAGCATGAGTTAAAAAGCCCTGAGGACTTCTGGGCCTTGAAAGACATGCAATTACCCTGGAGATGAATAAAACAACCAAATGCTTTACAAATCCAAATTTTCTTCCTGCGGATTGAAGAAAAGGCCAACAGAAACGGCTGAGTGGGTGAAAGATGGAAAAGCATCTTTGCACCTGAACTTCTGATGGTCCTCTTTATCCTGGTTTTTAATATCTCTGTAATCAGAGTTGTGAATTTCAAGGTCAGTAGTTAGTGGGAAACAACCAAGGTAACGGGAGACGTGTTTGTTCATGGGTTGACTGGTATTAAAGTGACACTGGTATTGAAGTGACACTAGGTCTTACTTTGCACCTACACTGAAACTGCAGGGGCTGAAAGAAGCCAGTCATCTGCTAGCATGAAGAAGTCAAGGGTGAGTTCCTGCAATACACAGAAGCATCCACTGAAAAGGGATGTTTCTACGTATCTCTCCAAGGAAATGATCTATGAATTACAGCTGTGAAATTTTCACAACCTTCTCACTGTCAGGTTGTTGCACTGTCTCCTAAAGACCTTGCTACTGCTGGTTACTTCAGATTTGTAGCACCTGATCCAAAGGTTTTCTATAACGTGGTTTTTAAGCTTATTCTAGACAGAATCTCAGGAAACATTTTCAAGCAAATATCCAATGCATCCGAGATTTCTTCTGCAAGTTTTTCAGCTGGGATTCATAGGTATCACTGGGGTGAAATCTCTCACATGCCCATCTTTCACAAATATGTTCTCTCCTAATACATTTTATATTAAGCAGTAATTTAGTATTAAGCTAGATGTTGCCTGTAGTTATATACAGGCTTAATTTTCCTTTCTTGTTACATAAATGAGAAAATTCTCCCCAAAATCATGTTGCTTGAACCAAGATTATGAGGCAAAACTTTCTGGTGCACTGAGGTGCTAAGGTCACAGGAATAAAAAATATATTGCCATGAACAAGAAAGGTAATGGTTGGTCTTTTGAATTTAGTAGATTTAATATTAATTGAAATTCAGAAAAATTACTGCAAAACTTCTCTTGTTCCTGATAGTGTGAATGACACCAATTATGAACACTGATGAGCAATATGAAAAGGGTTGTATCCAGAGACATCCAAAGAGGTGAAACTGGGATCAGTCTGCCTAGCTCATTTATAGCCCTCGTGTCCCATTCCCATTTGGTGGTATAGTTCAGTAGCTTTCCTACTACAGCCTTAATATTACATCTTATCTGTTCATTTCCTTGGGTTTTTTTGCATCCTGTATTTGAATCCATCCAAAGCACTTGCAAAAGTCAAACAAGTCCCAGTCTGAGTCATGCAGAGTAAGAGAACACAGTCCTAAATTTAAGGCTGAAGTTACTTAAAGTTTTTAATCATGCTTCAAAAAAAGCCAAAAAAACAGCAAAAGAAAAAATAAAGCCTAAGGGTATGCCCTACAAATGTCATTCTAAAAGGGTAAATCCCACTCCTTGAAAACCTATCCCAAATCAAGAAAAGTTTTAAAAGCCTTCCACTTTAGAGATGAAGGTTCCTAGTTTGGAAACTGCTAAACCACAAAGCTCTACTCATACGTTTCACTCTACAGTGTTTTCCACATTTAACATGCATTTTCAAAAGGAGTTGGTTTCATATTTTACAGTCACAACATTATAAAATCACAATAGTTTTGGATGGATCACAAAGTAAAAGGTCATTTCCCATATCTCAACTTTCAAAACACCCTGCATACTCGAATGTTTCTGCTCAGTACTACCGACAGTCAAATCTGCCGCCCCAACCAAGGCTGCTGCTTGTTCTGGTGTTGAAATAGGGTCAGGGTCCAGCTCTCACCAGATAAATGACAACAAGGAGCAAGCCCTGAATTCGTCATTAGTTCCCTTAGTTCAGCATACGCCTACAAGAGGATCCTCTCCACCACATGGTATTATATCATTAAAGTTGATGAGAAAATGAAATTCAGGTTTAATTCACACAATGATACTTGCTTTCATTACTGCCTTAATGCCTCTGCAGGGCTAGTGCTTGCCAAAATATTGTCACAACTGGGCCTTAGGGTTTGAGTCTATGGATATTAACTGTGGCACAGTGAGGTGAGGACTAGGAGAAATACCTTTGGAGTAATTCATGCGAGAAAACTGCTTAACTGCTCCCACATTAGCACCCGCTGGGTCCTACCTGTGGCTGCCCCCACCCGCCTTCACAGTGAGTATGGACTGAGTGATAGCTGTGTTCTAGAAATAGAAACAGAAATAAAGAAATTAAATTAGAATCAGTCCCCTACAGATGGCTCTGTCTCTATAAAGGCCACCTGCTCTCAAACTAACATTTGTTTATATATAAATTTGGAACACCATAATAAATTAACACCCACCGAACAGAAATGAGCTCTTCTGAGTGGTTCTTCTCTTCCCAGTGGATAATAGGAGGGGGAAAATGCTATTTTACCCTGAAGGCATTCACAGCAGAAATTCAACAGCAACACAAACAGTGGAAGTATTGTGGATGGAGTAAATGCTTCCCGGGTGCCAGCATTCACTGCACAAAAAAGGCTTGGATAGGGCTGCTAAGCCTGCAAATACCAACTTGGAGTAGACACAGAGTACCTATATCAGCCTCCCAAATCTAAAATGTATACAGCCAGGTATTAAATCAATAAAGCCGTGGAGCTTAAAGTTTATGCAAAAATGAAGGAACTAACAGGTCAGGGCTTGGAAGCAGTAATAATAAAGAGGAAAATCCATGATAAAAATAAGTCTGAGCACACTGATCAGCAAACCAATTTGGAGCTGTTTAAAAGATTAAGGATTTTTACTGTAAGAAAAAATATCCCAAAGCCATTAGTCCAATATGCAGCTGAAATGAAGGTGGCAAAGAAATGTGTGGTTGCCAGGGGAATATAATGTAAAGCAAAAGTGCTACTATAATTGCTGTTCACTGTAAGGAAGTGATAAGACCTCTCTGGATATATTATACCTAGTCTTGGTTATCTTATTGAGGAAAGCTCCTATGCTTTTTCAAAGAATGCAGTGCAGAGCAAAACAAAGTGAACAGCAAGCCTGCAAAATTTAAATTATTAACTACAAAAAGAGTTTGAATGAGAAACAAAAAGACAAAAGACAAAAGCTGACAGATGTGAGTCTGCATACTGGGTATTTTTCATAAAAAAATAATTTGAAAAGTCTGTAGGAAGGCCTGTCAGCCCCAAAGTTTGGTTACTTATTAAATATTTGTCCCTTCTTGAAATCAGTGAAGGACACAAACAGCTCCTAACCATTCCCGTGTCCACCATCTCTCTGAGGTTACAGCAGATAGTGGGATAGTTTCATGAATGTTTACACTCCTCTCATGCAAAGGAAGAGAGTGTGGAAGTCCTTATTTGAAAATGTATCCAGGTAAATACCATCCACATCTACAATCACATCTCACAAGTATGGCTCAAACTGCTTGTTAGCTGTTTTCATTCCTTTTTCTCTTTCAATTTCTTACACACATAACCACACTATCGAAAAGCATCAAAGGACACTAAGTCTGGACAGAGACTTTTTATTTATTTTTTTATTATTTTCTGCCCAACTGCTCCTATGGAAACTGCTTTCCTTCTGTTCTCACTTATGCTGTCACTGGAGTCATAAGTGGGTGTTAGCTCAGACTCCACTGGGTCACCATGAGCCACACAGACCGGGGGCTTTGTACAGGGGTCATTTGTCCAAGGAGTCCCACCCATCATCATAACTTATTAGACATTACAAACCACCTGCTCCGTCCAAAAATCAGCAGGACCTGCTGAAAACTACACACTTCCATTTTATTTTCTGGTCCTAAGGGTACAAGTCCCAGGCTGTGTTACAAAAGGTCCATCACCGTCACAGCACAGCCAATTCTCACAGCAATAGCTGCTCCTTACCTAAAAAGGGCCCAACCTTTCCTTACAGCAGGAATGCCACGAGCTCAGAGAGAGATGTAGAGACCTGATGCCCCACCATTACATTGTTGCCTCAGGAAGGCAGCATGCTCTAGATAGCAGCTTCTTTGCTAGTAATTTCTTTACTGGGGCACCTTCCAGAAGTCTAAAGCATGATGCCATATCTTCTTTATTTGTCATAAACCCATAACCCTTAAAATAGCATTATATGGCTGGCTAGAAGAGCAGAGGGAAAGAAAACAAGGGGAGGGCAGGAAATAGCTCTGTGGGCAATGGAGCTACCGAAGAGTTTCATGGCTCTGTGGCTCATGGCTAGATGCTCTGACGGCTAATAAGGTATCAACTCCCCCTGACACTTCCTCCTTGGCTAGAGCATTTCTATCAGTCCTCCTCTGTACATTGCCTCCAGTGTCCTAGTGAGTAAATCCACCTTGCAGCTTTTTATATGGTGAAGGCATAAAAAGAGTCTCTCTCCTCTATGAAACCACTGATTTTCATGAAGCTTGTCAAGCCTTTAATCAGATCTGGTTGACACCAGCCAGCTGAATCAAAAAACTACCAGGGAGGAGGAGAGGAAGCAACTGTGCGTTCACACACACATTGGAATCACCTAATACCTCATTTTCGCAGGAAACCAGACTATAGATCTTGCTCTCTGTCCATGTCATTGAGCAACCATTTTCACCAGAATGAAATTATTCAGACTATCTCACAGAGCCAAGTTCTCACCATGTACACCGTGCTAACTCTGCTCAGTCAATGCAGGATCCATCAGCTCCAGGCTCTGAATTAACATGCAGACCAGCAATACAAAAACCCAGTCTTTTTTGTAGTTTCAATTCATCAGTTCAAGCAGGGATGAGCATACTTTATTTTTCTCCCCAGATGGTTGGAAGCTGCCAAGTAATTTATCAGCCTATGTTCTTCTAAAAAAATTATCATGCATTTTGCTTCCTGTGTGACTTCTACATCCCCTGCTGACTGGTTTAATGGTACTAAGAGTTATGGAATTATATTGGTTTTATTATGTGCCCTCTTTATTTTTAAATTGCATTTTGACACGTAGCCTATCCATTCACAGGTCTTTAAAGAAGCTTTGCCCAAGTGCCTCCAATATCCAAGTAACAGAATGGCCACCTTGAAAAGACACTGAAAACAAGGCAAGGTGCTTTGGGATGCCAGTGTTCATTTCAAGTCATTTCATTTTGCTGTTATATAAAGATGCCATGAAATTACTTACTGATTTGTGAGAGTAAGCAAAACACTTCAGGAGAAGTTTTCCTCTGGATTTACTAGCCTGGAGCCACTTAGAGCTATCAAAAATTGCATGATTTTAAGAAAATATTATTCTCTTCACTAAGGCTTCACAATGTTGGCATCTTCCTGCCTCTTGTGCAACCTGTGGGACCAGTCCCCTGAAAGAAAAAAGGGAAAGGGCCACATGTCTCTGTGCTAATAAACTAACCAACGTCAAGGACCATTCATAGGCACTAGTACCAAAACCTTTAGAAAGATAAACTGTTAACACAGTCACAAGCATGGTTTTGGCCCTTGCCACCTAATGCTCTCCAAACAGCTCCTGGGTAAAGTTTGGGTATTAACACAAGTGCTGGCCCATTGCTGAAAACCAATTGGCATCCTATTTGGGAGGCTCCAAGCAGTTAGCTGTAGAGATGCAAGCAGTTTATACCAGATGGTTTCAGTGTCTCAGAATTGTCCCAGGCACATTTAATCTACTGGAGCTGAGGCAGCCTGTCACTCACAGGAAAGAAATGTACAGGCTGCTCTGCTCAGGGACATCATGTACTTTTCTCCCATTGTGTCTCCGTAAGGACCAGGCATTACAGAAAAGACCACACAGAGAAGCAGCAGCAGAGAGGGGAGTGTTGTGCCTGGGGATACCGGGCACAATTAATCCAATCCCACTAACACTCAATCCAAAGGCTGTTGTTGGCAGGTTACAGGGTAGCAATCCAGAGCGCACTCCAACATAAGGAGCACAGCAGGGAAGGGAACAAGCCACACCACCACGGCAACTGTTGGCACCCAGGTTTCATGCCACACCAGGTAATTCAGTCTTTTGTTGACAGAGAACTAACGCACTTGGTCCAGAAGAGATCAGAACTCATTTAAGGTGATGGTCGTCATCTTTCCTAACACAGGGCCATCCCCCTTCCTGATCCATGCCAGAGCCCACAGTTGCACCAGGGCTGAGAGCAGCACTCATGTTTCTCCAGAGCTCAACTGAAAACTACTTTGCACACTCAGGTGGACTTTTCCCTACACAGTTCATAGGTGGAGAGAGCCCTCTCCCGATGCAGAAAACCCTCCTACCACAATTAGCAGTCAGCTGTATAAAACCTCACCTAACAATCTGTTTCAAGCTTGCACTTCAGGGCACAAAGCACATGCCTGTCCACCAAAATAGAGATGCCTTGAATGCTCCAAGGAACATGTTCCTACCAATTCTGAGTTCAGCAGCAGCAACAAGACACCACCAAGTTATCCCTGTCATCCACTGGCAAGAGCTCTTAGGATCAAAAACACCCCAGAAAAGTCAGCTAGGGCCCTGACTGCCCCCTTCCAGATTGCAGCAACTGAAGAGTCAGTAACACCTTAAGCAGTGGGAACTGGGGACCCACAAGCCTTCCTGCACCTTCTGCCACTGACCTGCAATGAGATAGTGAGCAAAACACTTTGCCTCCCCAATTCCACATTTTGCACACTATTTGTTCTTTGTTTTGGGGGATGATCAACAGTAGGGATGGTCTCTTAAAGCAGTTTAAAAAGCAAATAGCACACATCTAACAAAGGGCTCACTGTGATTCAACAGAAAAGCAATTCTGTGATGGACACTTGTCAAAAGGTATTTGATTTTTGCCCCTTTCTCTCCAGTGCCACTTTTTCCTTTGGTTCACCTCTAATTCTGTTCATTCGCCTCAACCACAGAGGCCAGTATAAAGAAAGCTTTGGGAAATCTGCTGGCATTATTTAAAGATCTATCTCTGCTGCAACAAAATCCTTTCATGCTTCTGATTGCTAATTACAAGCAAATACTTTGATAGCTGTGGAAATCAGTTAACTATCCTTCCACCTTTCAAGGCACTACGTCAAACTTGTCACTACATACGAGTGCATGTCTTAATCCAGTTTGATCACAACCTGGAATGAATAAGCTAAGAATAGGCTCATGCAACCAAGCACATGAAAGTTGAAAACATTCGCTTACTATTTGGGGCTCCATTTCTATTTGAATTAATGAGTGCGGTGCTATAAATATCTAATTTCCATGAATTTCAAATAATGTTGGAAGCACATCTGGGATGTCAGTGCTGGGAAAGAAGCGTCTTTGCTTCTTTACTGCATTAAACCAATGACATTTCCATTTTAACCTGAGGCTCCAGCCAAGTCCCTGCAGGAACTGCAACTTCTTCCGGCCAACACTTGACCTTCCCTGGAGGATTTTTTGCCAATGACCACCTGTGCTTGGAGAAACGCTACAGAAGCTGGCAAAACCCCACCAACTCTAACCTGCTTCAAAATATTATTCACATGAAAAAGTAAAAAGAACAGAATCGTGCCACAAAGCCAAATTCAGCTTTCCTGTTTGAAGATACATATATTCAGTGTAAGGAAGTATACCTCTGTGATTTAATTTGGTGCATGCAATTGAAGGATATGTATTAGGATGCTTATCTTTTATCTGGAATATATTATCTCTCTGAATATTACTATGAATGTACTGCCTCATACAGTGTTTTTTTTGTTTATCTGACAGCATATTCAGCCCCTTGATGATAGGCTTTGCATCTTGAGTTTGAATATGCCTCTGTCACATACCTACAGATTTCTGTCATAGTCAACAAATGTATTTATTTTACTTAATTTTATTGCTGAAATTGGATTTAGATGCAGAAATGTTAAGTCCCAAAACAGTGGTTCTTGTTGTTGCTGTTGATTTTTATTTTTTTTTTTAATGCACAAGCAGACAACTGCCTCATTCCTCAGTCACAGCAGTTTTAGGATCCATATGTTTTTCAGCAAGACCCAGCAGAAGATTTCTACTGGAACAGATTTCCATCAGGAAAAGCCAGATTGAGAAAACCAACTCTGTTTATGCAATCATAGCAATTTTGACAAAAATTTGGAATAAAGATGAATTCTGATTTTTAATCAGCTCCAGTCTCAGCAGTTGATTCATGCACAGAAAAAGTGCAGAATTGAATCCTCATCCTTTATAGTTTTTTATGTATTCTGGCTCCTTGCGTAAAAAACTTGAATGAGCAGAGAAAAAAAAGCCTGGATCCAATTACACCATTAATCACTTCTGCAGCCTGCTAGTATGAGACTTGAAGTGGGTCTCTCTTGATATTATGAGGAAAAAAACAAATCTCTGCCTTACTACTGCATTAGATTTATGTGCATGTCAGGCACATAGGTTGCTTCCACACATACCAGTGTGCCTTCAGCAAGAGCAGTGCTTCAAGAACTTCAGGACTGGTCAACAGGGCTTTGCCTTCAAATATTTCAAGCAAAACTGTTCCAGCTCAGTCAATACTGAATCACAGTCTAATGCACTGCATTTTTACCAAGATGTGCATTCTCTGTTCTTCCACTAGCAGCAGTAAAGCAAGGACAGCCTGTATTACAGGTTCAAATGCTACAATGCCTATCTTTATTCTGCAGCTTTCAAACAGGTACTGAAATTTTTCTATTATGAGTGACATCTACTTCAATCCATTAATAAAACACACTAAAAACTAGAGAAACTCCTGTAACAGCTGGCACTGAAGCTGCAGCCTTTAGTTCCCAAAGCACAAATTCTATTTCTAGAAATAGAGAGGATAGGTTTGGCTAACAGAAGTAGCCCTTGAGTTCACCAGACCTGAACCTGTCAGCAACCCACACGTAACATACACAGTAGATGAAAAGTTAAGAGGGAGCTGCTAAAAAGAAAAAAACGAAACAAACAAAAAATAGAAAGAAGACATGAACCAGAAAAAAAAAGCTCAGACTCTGTCAATGAAGTAATGTTTCCAGGTCAACAACTCCTGAGCCAGTAACCCGCGTAATTAAGCGCCACACATACCTGTAATTAACCTGCAAAGCCATGTTAATTAGGAAAGTGAGAAGAAGAGATAGTATTTGGAACACCAGATATTTATTTTCAAGGAAGGATATACACCAGGACAAATGATAGAGGAGCTCACAACTTTTCTTCAGCAAGATAAGGAGGACAATGCTCCTTGATCGCCCTCCAGTACTTGAAACAGACCCTACTGGAATCCTGACAGCTCCATGGGTTTCACTAGCCCCTGAAAAACATCAGATAGGGAAACCTAAGAATGCAAAGATTCTTAGGTTCAGGAATTCACAGAATCATAGACTACCAGGTTGGAAGGGATCCTAAGGGTCATCTGGTCCAACATTTCTTGACTAAAGCACACTCAAGACAAGGTGGTGCTGCACCATGTCCAGCTGAATATTAAAGGTGTCCAGAACTAGGGAACCCGCCTCTTCCCTGCGGAGATTATTCCAATGGCTGATTGCTGTCATCATGAAAAACTTTACTCCTGTCCAGTCGGAATCTCCCCGGGCATAACTTGTGCCCATGACCCTTCATCTTTTCCATGTGACTCCATGTATAAAGGGAGTCTCCATCTTGTTTGTAACAGAACATAAATACAGAACATGATGATAAGGTCTCCCCTCAGCCTCCTTTTCTCAACACTGAACAAACCCAGTTCTCTCAGCCTTTCCTCATGGGGCAGGCTTCCCAGTCCTTGGATCATCTTTGTGGCCCTTCTCTGGACCCTCTCCAGCCTGCCTGCAAGTTCTATGCAGAGCAGGAACCAAAACTGAACACAGCATTCCAGGTGTGGCCTAACAAGCACTGAGCACATCCTTGCTAGCAATGCCCTTGATGTAACCCAGCCTCCTGCTGGCTTTCTTTGCCATAGCAGCACACACTGCTCACTCCCACTGGGCTTGTGTAGGGACCCCCAGGTCCCCTTTCACCGAGCTGCTCCCCAGTCAGGTAGATACCAGCCTGCATTGCCCTCTTGATTGCATTTTTTCCACGTACAAGACCTTACACTTGCTCTTGTTGAACTTTATGAGGTTCTTATTAGCCCACCCTTACAGCCTATATAGGTCTTCCTACAGGGTGGCTCTCCCTTCCGAAGTATCCACTTCCCCACTCCATTTGGTATCAACAGTAAACAAGTATACCTTGCCATCAAAACTTTCTGATGCATTTACTATCAAATTTTATTAAATTCCTGGTTTATATCAATAAACATATTGCTGCTTTTCTCTTACAAATGAAGTACATCACTCCATCCGCAAATATGTTAAAGAAGAAAAAAATAATCATGTATTACCTTTACACAAGAGATTTCTGGGCTGCCTCCATGCAACATGGAGCAAAATTGCACTACATCTGTCAATCTAAGGATGCTAAGGTCCTCATCTCAGACTGCAGTAAACAAACCGCTTAGGACGCAGGATCAAATCACCGTGCCCTCAGCCCAGTCTGCTACCGCCAGAGTATTTCAAGCTCTGCTTGTTAACCACATTTTCAAAGACTGATCTTCAGTTCACATCTCCTAACTTTCTTGTATGAGCTGTACAATGTCAGTTAATTGCCTCTGTCTGAAGTAGCCTCCTTAGCATACAAAATCTCCTAGTGTCTTGTCTTTTATTTCCCTCTTTCTGCAGCGCACCGTGAAAGGAACTTTGAAAGAGAATTGCAGAAGTAACTGAAAATCAAGCAGGTTGCAGCTTAAGGTTTTTCAGATGGAAAGGGGCAGGATGAAATGGATGTCATCGTAAATGTTTTCCTCTTGTGAAAGGGAGCTATTTTTTAAAAATGTTCTTTAATTGACCCCCTGGAGATCAGGATCTCCATCACTGGGGTGCGTGAAGGGCAAAGAGCAAAGGGAGCTTGCTAAGCTGAAAACGCACGGACACACACTGCATGATACACCGCGGCAGGAGGGGATTGCAATGCTTGGCAGCCACCCAGAGAGTCAGAAGGGCCCTGCTGAGAAAAGCCGTGCTGGCTGCAAAAATACAGTGCTGCAACTTCTCTTTGGTCTCAAGGTTTTACACACAAACGTCACCCCAAAGGGGAGGAGAAAGGATAGCTTTCTGCTGGGAATGGCAAGTGAGGGTTAGGTATCCCATGTTTCAATCTAACTCAAACACTTCAGCATCATGACAGCGTTGAGACTCAACTGATCCATTACTGTTGATCTCTGGCTGCTGCAGTAGTTTTTTGGGATGTGGGAGTCTAGTGCCTACTGGAGCAGCCTTAGAGCCAACTCTGTTCTCTGTGCTGTCCTGAATTTCCCCAGGGGTATTTGGCTACACCCAAAGATCAAGGTCAAAATATGCTGTAACTGCTCATATAACACTCACATCTTCTTCTGAAACTCTTCCTCTCAAGCACAGGGCACAGCTATGATCTTAAACTAGCAACCAACTATAGCTGGCTATCAGTCCATGAATGCAAGAAATGCACAAACACCAATAGTACATAACTGCAGCCCACTTGTTCTGGCTCAGCCAAGCATGCTATTCATTCCTAACCAGCATGGTTTTCTGTTTGCTATCTTTCTGATCTTTATTTGAAGGAAGAGGCAGCTTTGTAGAAGCACTGTGCCTGGTTAGGCAGCATGACTCTTTAATAGGGTGTATCACTGCTCTAAAAATCTAAAATTCAGCCGCAGCAAGGCAGGAGGATACAAGTCAACATACAGAAAATCAAGTATGCATGTATTCCAAAAACTTTCACTGTCCTTTTTTCGTTCATATAATGAAGGAAATGGGAAAACAAGGATGTGATAAAGAGAAAAAAACTGCCAAACTTCCATTATCAAAATATTTTAAGGAGCAGCAGAGCAATCTAGTGATTAGTACAGTGTTTATGAATCCAAGTGAACAAAAACCTCAGCTTGAATGAGGAGACCTCAGAGCTTCACTCAAGATAGGCATCTCTTCCTCCCCACCCATAAAACAGTGCTGGGGAACAGAGTTCCTCTGTGAAAAGGTTCCAAGTAGCATTCAGGAAAAATAAAAACATAGCTTATAAACACTCAGTTCACTATTCAGTCCTCTGCTCTTGTTCTCTGCATGCAGCGAACACGGGAAGAAAGCTAAATGATTGTTGTTCAGGGCTTTGCAAACTGGAGCTAATTAAATGTCATGGAGGAGTTTTGCTCAGCAGAAGCCAAGTGAAGGATTTATGTTTTTCCACATATCATGGGCATGCCATGCAGAAAGACATCAGATCAGGCCAGATGAAACAAGAGATCCCAGAAAAAGCACCTTTTGCAGGACTGCAACCTTACAAATAATAAACAATTCATAATATTCCGTATATATCCCATAGGATTTCTGGGCATCAATGCTCCTTACCAGTGTGATATTACAATATTTTATAATATGTAGTAAGCGCAGGGAGACAATTCATCATTTTTGGTGTGAAGAGTCCACAGAAAATTTAGCAATGGAGCAAAACATTGGTAAAGTCCCAAACCCTGGATTATATGTACTGCCTTGCACAGAATTAAGCACTTCAAAATAGGATTTGGCTGTTTCAGTGCACAGGGACTTCCTGAAAACTGGCCTGAAACCTCCAGAAACTGCTCAGCAGCAGCCCACAGGGAAAAGCTAAAAAATGGGACATCTTGAATTCTGCACCCTTCTGTCCCTTGGGGCCAAGAGGAGACTCCCACCCTCTCCAGATTCACACTGCCCAGTCTTGCCCTGAACACATCAGTATTTCTTTCCCCACAGACTCAGGGAAAGCTGATACCTTTCTTTTAAAGCAATTCTGGGAGAATTTGGGAGCAATAATGATTTGTGTTTTAGGCAAGCTTTTAACCGCTCTCCAGTTCAATACCTCAGTAATTTCGGTGGATATTTAGACACACACCTCTCTTCCCCCCCCTTTATTTTTTTTTAATTTCAATTCTATCAAACCTGTTAATCAAGTAAAGAGGAGGGTCACAAAAATAAAATGATCAGAGAGATGAAACACTTCTATGAAGACAGGCTGAGGGAGATGCAGTTGTTCAGCCTGAAGAAAGCTCCAGGGAGACCTTCAGAATAGCCTTCCAGTACCTAAGAGGTACGTATAAGAAAGATGGGGACAAGTTTTTTAGCAGGATCTGTTGCAATAGGACAAGGAGTAACGATTTAAACTAAGAGATGGCAGATTCAGACTAGACATAAGGAAGAAATTTTTTACAATGAGGGTGATGAAGCACTGGCACAGGTTGCCCAGAGAGGCAGATGGTAGATGCCCCATACTTGGAAACATTCAGGGTCAAGCTGCCCCATACTTGGAAACATTCAGGGTCAAGCTGGACTGTATCTGAGCAATCTGATCCAGTTGAAGATGTCCCTGCTCATTTCAGGGGGTGTTGAACTAAGTAACCTTTAAAGGTCCCTTCCATCCCAAACTATTCGGTGAATCTATGATCGTAAGAGCTTTGAGGACTAATGAAGTCATGTAACTCATTGGTGATGCACCTCAGTTATTTCCAGTTAGTGGCAGCGAAGATGATGGCACTTTTGGACTTAGCTTGCAAAATTTCAACTCAATAACACTGTTAAGCGTCCTCCCATTATCATATATAGTCCCCATTTCTGACTACACAAAATTAATATTAACAAATGCAACCCATTTATTTGAGTTAATTTGTAAATAATTCAAAGGCCAAATTTAAATTTACCCAAAACCATGGTCTAAGTGTTTCATTTGCACAGAACTGTTCGTACTTTTGATAGTTACAAGATGGAAGCAAGGGGTTGTGTATGAAACTGTTATTCCTGATGGCTGAGGACACTCCTAAGTCAAAATCATCCAGCAGCAGTTTTAAAGGGCTAGAGCATTTGAAGTGTTTAGATGCATAAGCCTACTGAAATCAATGCAAGATAGGAACCTACATTTCTAGAGTACATAGGCCATCAGCAATGGCCAGTGGTCCCCAGGGATGCCCCGAGACCACCTAAGCACAAACGCCTTCCTTCTGCCAGCCAGAGGAAAATAACTGAGCGGTTGGTTTGTTGACAGACTACAGTGAAGCCTGGACCTTTTTCTTTTGCTCTTTTACAGGCTGCCCAGAAGAACCTGTGAAAGTTAAGTGAGCTTCAAAATTACATGGCCTATGTTTCAGGAAAGCACCTGTGGAATGCTCACAACAGAAAGAAAGAGCCAAAAAAAACATAAAAGAAGAACTCTATAAAGAGCTCACAAATACCACTATATTTCATATTTTAATTCATAACTAAATATTTTTCAAAATCCAGTCCCTGCTGTCCTTGTTTCTCAGTTGCACTGTCTGTAAAACTGCACTAATCTAATGTAATCCAATCCAGTCTAACAGCAATCAGTAGTTATCTAAGAAAATCTCATTAGAGCTTTTGAGGAGCTGAAACACTAGAGCAATGGAGTCCACAGAAATATCCTAGCTGATGACTGCCTCTTCCTTCACTCCTTATCTCCCGTCTCTGAGGCTAATGACTATAAAACACAGTTTACTAAATTCTGACAGAGTTTTGAAAATAACTTTGTAATGTGTCCACATTTTCCCCTTGGAGTTGATGTTTTCCCCACTGAATTTGAAGTCATTCTGTCATTTAGCCATAGAGTTATTTCTATATGGAGAAATAGATCTTCTTTAAAAAGTACAACTACATAAAAAACCCCACCAACTCCCAATGTATAAGCCAAAGCTACTTACCAGAAAAAGCGACTGAAACCTTGTATGTTTCCCAAAATAGAGCCTTCCAAAAATTTGTTTATCTCAAAGTTCTAAATAATTTAGATTCAATTTCCTAAATATGAAAGAACCAGGGTAGGATGCTAAGCCTGTTACTATAACAAGAGCTGTTAGTGATACTGACACAGCTGATTTTTCTTTACCATCAGCCACATGCTAGATAAAGTCTACTGAGGCTATGACAACAGGACTAAGAGAAATGTCACCACATCAGCATTAAACCCATGTTAAGGGAGTGTAAATGAGCCTTGGCCTTATTTTGAACACTGAAGTAAATACCTCATCTTTAGTTCTTAGAACAGTAAGGGGAGAGGAATCTGATATGCCAAAAAATATATGGTATCAGCAGAAAGCAGCATATTTTTCAACCCAAGATCTCATTATTGATTAATTTTATTTAGAGCAACATTTATGAAATAAGGCACAGCCTGAAGTCGTAGCTGACCAGCTAATGTTTGTACTGTGCCTTACAGGGCTCCCAAAGGACCCTGCAGTCAAAGACACCAACACTGATATCATGCTCACAATTACAGGCAAAGCATGATTTAACCTTGCCTGCTCTATCTCCATTTGCCTGCTGCTCAGCACAGAGATTCATAAATCTTCTGCACACTGATACCAGCATTTTTGCAACCCTTCTTCACCCATTCAAAGGACTGGCTAACCTTTTAAAAAAATATAAAAAGGAAAAAGGGATTTCCCAATTCATGTAAGCATCCTTTTTCTCTTTGTCCAGACAACAGGTTGTCGCTCCAAGGATTCATCAAGATTGAAATGCAGACATCAACCTAAGTCTGATGCCACAATTACCCTGATCAGAATAACCCCTGGTCTTCTGAAACCTGATTTTTAAGAAAATTAAATCAGTCATTTTTCCCCAAGCTCTCACTACTGTGCCTTGCATTATTAGAGATAAATCAATCTCAGGTATGCTGCCTACACCCATTCAGCCATCTGTACCAACCTATACAAAATGTCCTGGCGTTTGGGAAATGGCAGGCAAGAATTTAATACCACAGATCTTCCCAGCTTTTCTCACCCAACTGACAACTAGTAACACAGTAGACAAGGCTGACACTACAAGAGGGATGTGAGATTAGGATGCTTACATTTACGTGCTTATACAAGTGCCAGGTGTCTAAACTCCCACAGAAACCTTACAGTGAGCTCCATCACTCTCTAGACTCTGCTGACTCTACACCATTGACTACAATGTGAGCTTAGGAATTGTCAATCCAATTCCACTGCCTGAATAAAGATACCCATCATCATTTGAGATGTGCTGGCATCTCCAAGACATACTGCTGGTGCTGCCAGACACAACCCAAGTCCCAAGGGAAATAGATACCCCTGTGGAATAGGAGCAGACAGGATATCTGGCACATTTCACACAGCACTAATGCCGAAAAATTCTGCCCCTAGGTTACATGTGAGAAGAAATTAGATGCCTAAATATCAGTGCTTTTAAGTTTTATCCTTAAACTGAGTCCTATCTTTCAAGGATCACTTTACACTGATTACCCAGTTAGTACAGAGGAATAGTTTTAATCTGAGAACTCAAGTCAACACCTCTGCATCATTTTGATGGTATTTTTTCACCTCTGCAGCAATACTGGCTATGAACTTGAGCTTTTTTTTTATTATTATTATTTATTTTCTTTTTTGTTGTATTAAATTAAATTGGAAACCTTGGAAAGTAAATGAAATTTCATGCTAGGAATGCTGCGACAGTGGTGCTTAGGAGTGCTGTTACAGCTCTCAAACATGTAGACAAAATGTGAAGATTTGCTCACATTTATACATCAGAAAGAAGGTGCCTTTTAGTAATACTCCAGTACACCTTTCCCACTCATCAAAACAATCCCTTTTTCACAAAATACTATCTCTTGGACTATGCAGTGCTGACATGATCATGCAAACTGGTTTTCAAACGGCTCATGGGACAGTAGATACCTTTCCTACAACAGAGTGTAAACATACACCTTTGCTTTGATAACACCTACAGTTTATCATCTTATTTTAGTTTTCGGGTCCATCTGTGTGCTTCAGCCTCTGCAAAGAACAGAACATTCTATTTCTACAAAAAGCACGCCTATTCCTCCATTGGATGCAGTCATCGCTCGTAGCAACTTAACTAAGACTGTAATACTGCTTCTAAGTCTAGGAATAAGAGTGGTAGGACCACATTGTAATTTGCTAGCTTTCTCCTAACTCCTTTCAATTGCTATTTCCAAAGCATGAGAGTACAGAAGTGACAGCTTAATTCTACTGAATAAAATATTGATTTATTTTTTTTCCTTCTGGATGATCTTCATGTCAAAATCAAAATCTAACAAATGCTTACAAGGAAGTAAGAGAGGAGCTTTTAAGAAAGAATAAGTCATTTGTGGTAATTCCTCTACAAACTATAATTTAAAGTGCTGGAGGCCTCATTTTTGTACAATCACTAAAATTTTAATCACCAGGAACCATAGCTCTTCATTACCGGGTTCTTCAATAAACTTTATGCTTTACACTGAAAAAGCTCAAGAGGTAATTTTTCCATCAGCACGCAAGAGATTTAAGTATGTTCCTTCTGCTGACATTACTGGAAGTTTGAAGTGGATATCCCTCCCATGCTCAAAACAAAACCAGAATAATCTCCCTCTCTTAGTTAGTCCATATTGGCTGCGAATCACAATTTCTCTGGTGAAAAATACATGCTGTAAAATACAATGAAGCTACATCAGGAAAGTACCTGAGGAAGGATAACCACTGGAGGTGACTGAGAATATTTTGCTGTCAAAGATGGTTTTAACTGAGGTATTTTTATCATAATACTGTGAGAGTGCACAGCATTGATTACTTTCCATTAAAGTCATAAAAAAGCACTGAAGTTCCCTATTGTTCTGAAAAGGGGATAAAAAAGGGGGGAAAAAACCCTAACACACACACACACACACACACACACACACACGAATTAGTGCCATAAATAGAGTTTGAGGGTCCATAAACAATGTCTCTCTTCCTTTCACCCTCAGCTAATACGTCCGTTATGATAATACATGGCTAGAAGTTCTATGTGCAGTTTCTGAGCAGCAACTTAAAATACCCTTAAAGTCCATACTGCAGCGACTAAGAGCCATCACCACCCTTTTAGTGGTTTGTGTGAAGGCTCCATCCAAATCAGTTCCTTTGGTGTCCCAGAGTTGGATAAACCAGCAAGGCAGTGTACGGTTACACGCTAAAAATGCCCTCTATGGTTAACAATTCACACAGATTAACAAATATCACATGTAAATTTCCCTTACTACTTAAAGTAAGGGAGAACCAGCTGGTTTTATTCACCAGAAGTAAATTAACTTCTTTGTACAGTGACATATTCAGTTCCCAGTAAGGGCAGAGCAGGTGTGGGAAGGAGGCAGGAATGAACACTAAATGAGAGAGTGAAAGACACAGGCAAGGTGCAGATACGCTCTGTAATACAGTTGCAGCCTTAGGGAATTTTAGCAATATCAAGATAACTCAAGTGACTAAAGTCGGAACAAATCAAAAAATATGGAGGTACAGAGCACGCAAAGAGCAGCAGGGACTGGGAAACTGAAGGATTGTCCTGACCTGGTGGAGAAGAGATCTATAACAATAAAGAGTTGCAAAACTTAAATAGGTGTCTGAAAAGCTTTGGTGGCCTCTGCTGGCAGATTAATTGTGCTATGGGTGGTCAGACAAGAGGACTGACAGCAATGCATCACAGCATATCAAGAAAAATGTATTACACTGTGTGCTTCCACTGGGCCGCAGGTGCAACCCTGATTCATGTTAAGTAGCGTAAAAGAAACCTCATGACAATCAATAGGATCACACACAGAAATCAATACTAAGCAGCAAGAATATAAAGCAAAGAATAAAATCCTTAGTTTGAGGAATGACCATAAACCAATGAACAAATTTAAAACGTAAGTTCTTTGATGTAGGAAGCAGCAATATGCTCTCTGTCTGGAAAGCCTCTTCTTCAATCGAATCCCAATGCGCAACTAGCGTTTCCATGGACTGCTGCAATAGAAATAACACTCCTGCGAGTCCCTGCTGCTGGTCCTTTCCTGGACTTGTTACTTATGAAAGACTATCTGATCTCCCACTTAGGAGAATGGAGTTCAAATAGTGGCAAAGGCTCTGTGTGAGGTCATTATCCAGCAAAATCTGACTTGAATAAAAAAACACACTAAAAAATCTGCAAACACTAGGATGTTGGGATGCTAAGGCAGAGTCCAAGAAAAGTCAAAAGCCTAGACGCATAAAGTAATACATCAAGAAAAAGGCATATGGTGTACCTGCTGCCCTGAGCAGCAATAAATTACCAGCAACACACATCCAACTGCCATAATTTCAGCCTCTTCCTCATATTCCAATTTTAGATGCCATCTGCAAATAAGCAAGTAAGTTAACTTCAAAATGTTCATGTCCTGCCCCTTTTCAACCTGTCAGAAGAACTGAGAGTACCCTAGTGCCTGCCACCTTTGTCAACCCCAAACCTCTCACCGAGATTAAGCCTTGGCTTTGCTGCAGTGTATTTAATTCTCCCTGCTTGAAATCACCACACCTATGAATGCTGTACATGCTCTCTTTTTAAATTACTCAAGGTTTTATAATTTTAGTGATATTCACTTAAAGTGAGCTGAACCACTGACAAGCTCCCCTCTTCTCCACCTGCTCTGTGATTGCAACACAACTTTCACCTTTGGGAATACTTCCCTCAAAGATCATCTTCTGGAGCAAGGTTTGTGGGTCAAGGCTTAAGGACTGTGCAACCTCCTCTCTTCTCTGTCCCTCCAAAATCTCTTTTTCTTCATTACAAAGGAGGATATGTTCTTAACGACACTAAAGTCTGCCAAATTCTCACATTTTAAGCACAGTAACAGAAGGCCAACAGTAAGGATAAAAAAACCATTCAGTGGGTTATCAAGTTGCTATCCTCCACCGAAGAGTTCATGCAAGTGAAGTGCTCATCCTTATTTTTACTAAGAGACAAAACTAAAGCATGGGCAGAGTATGTGTCCCAGTCTTGGTGAGGTGCAACTACCACTGATTACTGTGAGTTCCCATTAGATCCTCAAGACTATGCTTACGCTGGGAGGTTAAAAGCAGGTCGAAGAACATTTTTTTGATGGCAGCATTGTCTGGCATTGAAAGACAACATGACAGTGTGAAAACTTAAAGCCCAAACCACTTGGCCAGTATCCCAGTGTAACCCAGGGCTTAATCCAGGAATCGGAACATTCCCCTTGAGTGTTAGCACAAGTCTTTTAGCTAAACTTTATTTCTGGCAACACCATGAAATGCAAATCAACACCACCTATACCTAGTATGTGGTAAATCAGTGCTAACTGATAATGAAACCATTTCATTCACACATACACACACAAAAAAAAACCAAACAAAAACCAACCAAATACCAAACAAAGATATTAAAAATTTCCAGCATGTCATTCTGGTTTGTTTTTTTTTTTTTTTAAGCAGCATAAAAACCTCCAGCCTAATGTAAAGATCAGAAACATCAAACTATCTCCAGACCAGGCATGCGAAAACTGCATGAAAATAAAGGCATTAAACAAATGAAAGCAAATGTCTTTTCTATGTTTACTTAACAGTATTATTATAGAAATAAGCCAAATGCATTCTAGTGAATAAAAAATTGAGTCTGAAGTTAATCCCTTTCTTTTTCTTCTTTTCTACAGCCTAGTCCGTTGTACTCCCATTGACATAGCGGCCTCAAGTGATCCTCACAACATTCACAGCATGATATTATATCTATTTTATTGGGAAACACATAATCAAAATGATAAAATAAATATATTATTTGACTTAAGCATTGAAGTGTTTAAATGGCTAAGCTGATTTGATTATCAGCCCATTGGTCTTAGTATTATAAATTAACCACACAATTCTGACAGAGCTTCTAGCTATCTAATGCCTGAAAACATGATTTTGTTTAAGCACTTATTGTGCTGAGACTTTTTATTTTTTGAGATATCAATTAATTGGTTCTGGTCAATAAAAAAACATTCATGAAAAGGTTTATTGTGGAATGACATTGGCACTCACACATTTGCTGCGTCTTACACCAGTTAAAAAGCCATTGCAGTCTCCAGTTACAGTGCTCAGAGCTCCAGCTGCATTTTTAAAGCACCAACTGTTAGTTAATTTTGTCAGCATAAATACCCAATAAAATTTTATGATGCGTTTGGCTCTCATTAAAGATGAAAAATGGCAGCCAAGAGGAGCACCCACAAATAAACAGGGAGCAGGATGGCTCTGGCGTCACCAGCCCTCAGAGCTCATTCAGATTTGGGGCTCATGGCTCCCCATGCTGGAGGGCAGAAACATGGAGAATGAAATTCCACACACCACTGGAAACCCATGGAGCACCACACAGCCCTACCATAACACTCCTAGCAAATATTTGCTGGGAGAAGAATGGTCCTTCTCCAACCCCTCCCTCACGCACCCCCTAAAACCTTAAAATAACAACTGTTCTAGTCTAAGCATACCCTTGCTGGTGTGTATTTGCACAAAGGTGCAAAGCCCATGGCTCCTTTTGCTTCCTTTCACCTCTAATACCCTATACAAGATGCTCCATCAACACCAGGACTAGAAGAGCCTGCTCTTCCCTAGGCTGCATCTTGCAGCCAGATTCCCTCCAGTCAGGGAAAGCATGACACCTACCAGGAGGTTTCTGATCACTCAGGGCATTTGTAAAGTCAGCCTGGCCATCTCCTTTTGTCTTCCCATCCTTCAAAGGGGCATTTGAGCTTTCCATTGAAATTTGTCGTCTTGAACCTGCCACCAACCCTCAAAATTTCCTGTTAATGGAAGCTTTACAAGACAGCCGACACCCAGTCCCAAGAAGCACTCAGGGAAATGTGTCTGGAATTAACTGACAAAACCCATCACGTTTACAGGTAGAATTATAGAGAAAGCAGATTTCACTGTCTGAAATAATACACGATCTGGTCGAGACCTTGCTTCTTCAGCTGTTACTCTTAAAATCCTAAAGGCTGTGTTACTTCAGGTATTAGAAATTTCTAAAATATTCTTTCGATTTACATCGACTGAAGCAAAACTCCTCTCACTAGTTCAGCACCTGGACCAGATAAGGTCAAATGAAAACTTACAATTTACAAGACAGAGAACATGATAAGAATTAGTTTCAAACACTTCCCCATAAGTTCCCTGCCATTTTTCCTTGATTTAGACTTCACCATTCATAGTTTTGACAGGTTTTGCCACTGCAGCTGCTTTGTGAAGGATCTCCAACAAAGGACAAGGAAGACAGAGAATCTATACAAACTGGTGTTTGTAGAAGACTTAAATCAACACCACATGGTTCCATGCCATGTGAAAAACAAAATCTTGTTCTGTAAGGATCCAAACACTTGGTTTCCTAATGGACAGAGGATCCAAGTCTACAGTTTGCTCCTCCTTAGGCCCACAGTTTTGTCCTGTAGACACCTACACTGGGCAAGAGGTAACACGCTTCATAGAGACGGATATGCTGGTGGGATGTCAGGAGCACATGCAGATGAGTCAGCAGGCATTTAAATGGACAATGGCTAATATTAACTTCATTTTCCATGCCCAAAAAGCTCAACTTCACACTATCATCTCTACCTAGCCTGCAGCTTTCACAGAATTTGAGATCATTATTATTATGTTAAACTTGGCAGATTTGCTGGTTTACACTCAGCACCTTACTTCACTGCCTGCCCCTTCTCAGGGCTTTTTGCTTAAACCATCAGCACTCTGAAGGCAAAGCCATATATGTCTATATGGGGTTACAGCATCCAGCAGGACTAGGCCTCCATCTCGGCTGGGACTTCCCTGCAGTGCTGTACTGGAGTACTCTGAAAGGTTCACGTTTTGAGATGGAACTGTAATTTCCAAGCGACTGCCCTCTAAGCAAGGCTGGATTTTGAAGATAGCTGAGCGATAATGTTTTAAAGCCCTGGCAGCTACAGCAAGTAATACTTTAACACTTACTAGGTGCGGAAGTCAACCTTGCATTCCCACTAGTGTACTAAAATTGGACAATTCAAAAATATACTGCTTAGCTGTGCCTATACATGGCAACTTATCACACACAGTAAAATAAAACGTGCAAGTAAAACTGGACTCATTTCCGCTTCAGCAGTAATACAGAGGAGCTACCACAGCATTCTTATCTTCATTTTCTGCATCCAAGAGTGCTAGAAATTCTGCAGCTCTATTGCTGCCATAACTTTAGAGGTATTGAATCTCTTTACAATTAAACCAACACAAATAAGTAGTAACTCAACTGAAACTAGTGCAATTCACATGAGGGGAATAGTTCATGTAAAAGAGAAGAAAATTAGAGTCATCCAGTGTGGATGCACTAATTTCTTATTAATTGCTCTAAGAATAAGCCAATAGAAAAAACAAATTTTCTTATACTCTTTAAAAAGGACATTACTGACATGTTGACCATGGCTATACAAACACTGCACTGCTCCTTTAGATCAGGGCAACTCCCTGCAAAGATTCATTTCTATAGGAACACCCCACATGAGCAATTTGCTTTTACAGGTTAATTTTGTTCTTTCCAGAACAATGAGAGAGCAACCAAGGGTGCAATCAAAACTCTATTTCCAGTTCAGCTTAATTGAGTGTACTTTACTTCAACAAATACTTCAAATTACTTCATTGAGTTGTTTTCACACCCACTTTCTTACATACCAATATTGCTAATTAGTACAATTGTCTTTCCTTTAAAAGGGAAAAAAAAAAAAACAAACAAACCCCAACACAAGCTGTCCAAATGATTTGCTGTTCTCCTTGAGCATTCATTATTGCTGATTAAAATCAGGTTACAGTTATTCAAACAGATGTCCTAACCTCAACACTTTGATTCAACAAGTTTTTCTTAATGCTTACATACTTAAAGATGAGAGAGGAAGGGTGGTTGCTTAGTATCAGTTATAGCCCAAAACATGCCCTGTAAACCACAGGAATCCATGATGGAAATGCACACCATTTGTTCAGGTTTAACTCAGTGTTGTTTCATTTTATCATACAGTCTGATTGACTCTCATCACTCCTGTTAAGACAGGAAAACACTTGTCTCCTACTCACCCACCAGGATCAGGATCAGAACTGGGAAGAGGTTAAAGCCTAAAAAATACTTAAATGTCTAATAAAACACCAGTGCAATTTAGGCAATAAAATGACCGCATTACTACATTACCTTCAAAACACACACAAGCTATTCAGGTACCCATCAGTGAGGCAGTACCAGGCCACATAAGCACATGCCAAAGGACTTGTACTCACATTTCACAGCACAATGGGTCTCAGGGTTAGGTGACCTGATGCAGAAGACAGACACTGACCACCTCCAAGAGTGAGCTCCACAGAAAACCGCGCATTATAGTCATTCAAAAATATGGCCAGAGAGAAGTCAAAAGAGATTGAACCAGCAGCAGTGTTGTGCCAACCAATGTGCACTAATGCACAGCTGAGGCCGCTGTACAATGCTGGGGGTTCAGACCGTTACCCTCCAGATTGTGCATGTCAGCCACTAGTTTGGCTAAAACTGTTTTCACATAAAATAATGAGACTGTGCACCCCACTCTCCCCAGGAGACACTATGGCTTTCTGTCTTCTCTCCAAAGATCAGCCCTGTGCTCTGCACTTGTCCCTCTCCAAAGGATGAGATAGAAGGCCTCCTGCTGTGGAGCAGCCTGTCTCCTGTTGGACACGGCAGTCCCCCAAAGGACAGCAGCTAGTGGGTCTTTGAATCCTCACCACACTTAGGACACCAGATCCACAAATCCTGCTCCATGGGATACCTCCTTGCTCACTATACCCACACAGAGGATCCTAAATAGAAGTAATTTCCTTCTTTAGGACAACTCCAATGTTTTCTGTGGATTTTCCTCCCTCAAGATAGATGAAATTGGCAGTTTCAACATGAAACAAAGCGCCTTCTCACAGCATCTTCCTTGGTTCTAATCTAAGAACACAAGTTACATTTAAAACACAATTTCTGTGCCTTGCATAAGCTGGCATGGGTCTTTGGGCTGCTGAATAAAAGCCAAAAGCCAGGATTTGCAACATGCAGTGTTGAAATGCCCAAGTCCCCATATGGAGTTAGCCCTCATTAATTCCTTCAAGAAGTCAGTCAAAATGTTACAGCTCAGAACTGAATCTCAAATTCTTATACCAGAATCTGAATACCTTTCCAATAATATGCACTTTCTTAATTGGAGCCAAAGCCTGCTCCCAGCCCACACAGAGAGGTGCTTGGTTTTATACAGACTCTCAGTGGCTGTAGAGCTCGGCACCCCAACCACCGAAACACATCAGAAATGTTCCTATGACAAAGCTTTTCACTACAACATTGGGGTGAATCCTCTTGCCTTCCTCCTACAAATTGTCTTAAGAAAGGCAACAGGATTAGTCACAGGCAGGAAAAAAGAGCATTAGAAGCTGTATGCACACAAACTGTCTCAAAAATAGTTCTCCAGCTATAAATCACAATCTTTCAATAGCACTCAAGTGGCTTAGAGCTAGATCTTGGTTAAAACCAGATAAAAAGCATTACATAGAAATGTCAAAACCAAAAATGTTTTAGTGGGCATGTGTTACTAGAGTTTGCAATTACAATCAACCTATCTACTTAAGGACTTTAATTGTAACCCACCTTTAAAGTGTTACCTCCTCTGCTTATCACAACTGTGCAAAGCTGCAAATCTTGCAAAGGAAATTTGAAGTGCCCATTGCCTAGCGAGAGGAAATCTCAGAGTGAAGCCAGGAAAAAATGAGTGACCTTGCCCCAGTGAGTTGGCATTTGCATCTTTTTTGAGTTGACTCAATGTGAAGACTTACTTTTTTTTTTTGGTGGGGGGGGACCCAACACACACTGACAAGTTTTTGTTTTTTTTCATGAGCAGTGGAAACAACAGTGTTTGATTTACAATGGATTTCTGCCCCGCATTATTTGCACAATCTACTACCATTTGCAAATACCCCATGGCTCACCCATGGCTGCCTCTTTCCCACCATAAACCTTCAGCTCTTCTGTAAGTTCCTGCTGTACTCCTCCTTTTCTCCCATTCCCTCACAGACTTTACACAGCCTCGGACATGCAAAGGACAGCCCATGAAGTTGTTACAGGCATGTGCTGACTGTGCAGCAGGGACAGGGTGAGTAAAGGAGGTACGGGCACGTTTCTCCCCATTTCTTCCTCTGCTCTGATATTAAATAGTCCTTCTCTATTAAGCTACTAATTTCCACAACACTTGTAGAAAGCTGTCATTTGCAACACTTCCGTTTTATGCACTCTCATTTCTGAACTCTGAAAGGTTTCCTTGCAACTGAATCAGTCAGTCATGCATGGAGCCTTCTCTGTTTTAATTAAAAACCTGAAACCATCAACCAAGTCAATCTTCAGACTCGAAAAAGAAATATGTATTTCCAATGGAAAAAATATCCTCATCCTACAGCATTTGAAAATAAGATGAAGATGCCTTCAAGATGAATACAAACGTATCAATTATCTTGTACTAAGAATATACACATTTGAGCCCAGCTCTTCCTTCTGCGTTAAAGTGTCAGGTCAGCAGCTTGATACAATAAATTCTTACTGATATGCAATAACCTTAGCTTTTCTACCCAAAACTCAAAGAGAACCAGAAAGTGCAAGGAAAGGAGGCCCAATGTTGAAATTAGACAAAATATCCACAGTGAACCTTCAATTTAAGGCCTCTGAACTATGCAAAGAGCTTATGCATCTGTTCAACTTCAAATATATGATTAGTCATGAAGCTAAGTAAATAATTTCAGGACAGTCATCTAATCTGTTTGTGTACCTCCACAGCCCTCATCATGTCGCATCTTTTAATACTCACACAGTCTTATGATTAATGGGTTTAATCCTGAATGGATCATATGAGAAAAGGAAATGTAACTGTATTCACTTTACAGAAGGTGAGGTTCAAGACAAATCTGTGTGCCTAAGAGTTTGCAGAAGGAGGTCTCCGCTGAGCAGACATGAAGTACCCAACCAGGTGAACAGAGAACCAGTATCTCAAACAACAACACTACATCAAGAGTAGAAGATGGAACAGGAGCCAGTATTAAGAGATGAAACAAGAAAGAAGTTAGCACAGCACCATTTCTGGTGAAAGGTAAATTCTGCAATTCTTTAAGATGCATCACATTAACAAATATAGAATCATGTTTTCCTCACAAAATGCCAGCCTCAAAAAGCCACTTGAAATCTTTGGGGTGCAAAAAAAGCATCCACCATAAAACAGAAAAATAAACATTGAAAAACACTTCAAAGAGTTGCAGAACAGCATCAACAGAATCGCCTACAAGAGGGCACATACACCTACCTATACAACACTAGTTTACAGTGCAGCCCATCAGTGCTGTAAAGGTAGACAAGGGCCATGTTCATTACTACCAACAAAAGGTTAATGCACATTTGATCTGGACCAGGTGCAAGTATCCAATTCATTTCGTTTGAATTCAGCAGAGTGCACAATAAGGTGTTTTACCCCAGCTCATTTTTTTTAATGCAGGCTATGCAAACACCCCGTGACAAGAAGAAAAAGCAGCAGATAACGATATACCTGATCCCACGTTACACACCAGCACAAATCCTTACCTTCTTTTAACCCTTTCTGAAGAAGGAGCGCGAGTTCGGACTGTTCCAGCACTTAGGGCTGCGAGGCTGGAGCACCCTGAGTCCAGGATCCCGGCTGGGCACCCCCTGGCAGCAGCCCGAACACGGTGCCCTGGGCGCGCCGGGGCGCGGTGCTTGCCCGGCCGGAGCCCGGAGATCCAGAGCCCGGGGGGGCACGGAATGATGCTCAACTTCGCCAAGTGATGGCAGCGCAGGGGTTCCTGCCCAGGGCAGGGGCAGGCTCCCAGCTACAGGTTTAGGGTTCGGAAGCAGTGGAAGGGGGAGCCGGGCAACCCCACCGCAAGGCACCCCACCGAGCAGCGCTCCCGCCGCACCCGCGGCCACTCTTACCTTGGGCCCCTTGCCGCTGGAGCAGCGGACGTTGTTGGTCACTCCTGCCGTCTGGTTCATGCTGGGGCCGGGGGCGGGTAGGAAAGTTCAGCTCAGTGCGCGCTACCCCGGGCAGCGTCGTCCGCGCACCCGCGGAGCGACAGGAGGATGGAGAGAGCGGACTGCTACAGCTCGCTCCGCGGCTTTGCCCCTGTCCGCCGGGGTCTGCGCGTTGGCAGTGCTCCCGGCTTCAAAACAAAACCCGAAACAACCCCCCGGCCTCGCTCTCCCCCGCCCTCCACAGCCGAGGAGAGGCGAACCTAGTTCTGCCCGCCCCCCGCCCTCCGGGGCCGCTGCGACAGCGGGGAGGGATCGCTGGGCTCCGCGCTGCTCCGCGGGACGCACCGCCCCACGCCGCGGTGGCCACGGAGCCCGGTGCGGCCTCGCCCCCGTCTCTCCCCGGGGAGCCCTCACTTCTCCAGCGGTATTTTGTTTTAATCTCCCCAGCGTGGGCCGTGGGAAATCGCGTTAGAACCCGCCCAGGTTTCCCCCAGGGTCGGGTTTGACCCGCTGGTGCTGGGGATCCAGATGTTTCCAGCGAATTAAGTGCTTGGTTGTGCTTTGATTGACAGATGTTTACTTAGTGCCAAGCTGCAGGATTTGGATCTTACTATTTTTCATAATTCTTCTTCCAGGTGTGCTAGAGTTCAGGGCAGTTTTGGTTTGTTTTGGTGAAATAAAGGCTGCACAGCCGACTTGGCTTTGATGGTAAAAATTTGGTCTTAAATTTTTAAGGTTTTGAGGGGATTGGTTTGTTTGTTTGTTTAAACAAAATGCTTCTCATGAGTCATTATCCAGATATTTTCTCCTATCCCTGTTCCCCTGTTCCACCTCTCCACTTCAGCCCATGAGGCCAGACACTGTCTCTCTGTTCTTGCAACAAAAACTTTGTGAAATTCAGTTCTCAGAGTAGCAAAACCAAAACAAACGGCCCCAAACACTCCCTAAAACAAACAAACAAACAAAAGCCACACGAACAAAAAAGGCTGAAGGTAAAAGACCCACCTTATGCCTGAGTAATAAAGTCTAGATAGTGCATCCCCACTTCACTCAATCTTGTCAAATTGCTGTTCGTTTAATAGATGGTTTCAGGTATGTTTGTCATCTTTTTTACAGCATATTTTAAAATTTTAAATAAATAAAATCCTTCTTGATGTTGCTCCTTTTTCAGGTAAGAAGAACAGAAATGTTCTGGTTGCTCAACTTGCATCAGAACCAGCGCCACTTTGAAGAATCCCAGCTCCTTCATTCCTGAGGGGCACATACTCCCTGACATGGTTAAATAGCTGTATCTTCCAGCCCAGTGGCTAAAATGTATTTAGATAGGCAACTGTGGAGGGAGATCGCAGAAGAAAGCATAATTAAAAGGTAAACTCTGTTAGGGCCACTGGCCTGCCAGCTCTGGCGCAGGAGGAAGGTCCCAAAACCACAGTGTATTCTTCCCTCTCAGTAGAGTAGAGTCCATCAGGACAGGTTTGATAAGAGAAACAGGTCCCTCCGGGTAGAAACCATGTTTTCAGGGTCAGTCCTTCCTCTCCAAGGAGCTCTCATGTTGTAATGACCACACTCTGCTCCCATTGCTTTCCTAAAGCAGGGTGTTTAGCTGAGAAATACTGCCAATAAGCCCCCCTCAGTGTTGTGTGTCCCACCAACCTCTGTGAGCCATGGGTGCTGGCACCCTGTCTGAGCCATCAACTATGCTTGGCCCCAGATACCACATTATCACTATTGTCTCGTATAGCCCTCTAATGGCTTTTACTTTTTTTGTACTGATTAAGATCTGGAGTTCACAGCTCTGACTGCTGTTTAGTTTTCATATCTTCCCAAGCAAAATGTCTGCTAATAAATCTGATTATAGACTTGGAGTTGCGTATTTGATGGGTCCTGGCTCCATTATACTTTCTCAGTATGGTGTGTTGCACTGAGACATGCAGAAGTCCCCAGAATTATTTGCAATTGTACAAACACACAGAACGATTTTTGAAGAAAAAAAACCCCAAACACAAAAAAAATCCTAACAAACCAACAACCAAAACACAAAAAGAAACCCAAAACAACAAACCTAACCCCCACAGTCCCCCCCGTCCCCCCCAAGAAAAGAAATTAAAAACCCAAACCCATAAAGGCAAGCAAAACTGCCCAAAGTTATTTTACATGCATGGCAAACCCTTCTGGCCGCTGCACGGAGCAGGTGAAAAATCTGCACTCTGTTCCGCCTTTAAAGGCAAATTCTTCATGGAAAAAAAAGGAGCAAGAAGAACAAAATTTATTCCTGCCTACATTCTTTCTCACACAACAAACTTTTTGCATTACACAGATGGATCATGGGACTGTTACCCCATGCTGTTTTATCACAGTTTTGTCCTGAAGCAAAGCAGGATATGAAAGATACCACTCCACTATCCTTTCCAAGGAGCAGCCTTCTCTTCATTCTGCAGCCAGCCTATTAGAGCAGGCAGGGAATCTATTTTCACTATAGGGCACATTTTATCATATACCCTGCCAAAAGTGAGTCAGGGAAAGTCTCCCGCTTCCTCTGATTTTTCCACTTAATGCCTGCCCCACTCATGGGAACCTCTGTTCAGGCTAAAACCAAGACAAATGTTATGGCATTGGACCTGTCTTCCATATAGGAAAGGCAGCTTCCAACAGCGATAGTGAGGAGAGTTCACAGGAGAAGGCTTTTGCTTTCAAAAATATGAGTAAGCATGTTGATGTTTACTAATCTTTGAAAGGCGACTGCTGAATGCATGGTGGAAGTGCAGTCGTTGAAATTTGGGAGGAATTGATTCAATTCCAAACTCTGCCCAAGTCTCTCTACATGACCCTGGGATTAAAAAAACACCATCACATTCTTTTGCCCTTCCGTGCTCCTCCTGCACTGAGGAAGACCCCACTTCTGCTCATCCACTTACAGCTTCCCTCAAGCAGCATGTACTCATGCAGTCCTATAGTCCAGCATAATTAGGCCCTTCTTTCTGTGAAGGCCCCTAAATACTGCAGAAAAGCAAATGTGAATTCATCACAGCCTGTTGTTTAAACTGAAGTATTTTATATACCTAGAAAAGAACGGACAATGACACAAACAGCACAAAGTTTTCAACTGCCTGTGAGAAAAGCAATTTATAGATTAGTATTCCTAAACTGTTCAGTGAAGTGCAAAGGAACAACACTATACTGTCATATAAGCTGTAGCATATAAACATCCCTTGGCATTTTACACTTTGAAAAGGATTATACATAAGCTCAGCTGAGAACAGTATTAAAAGGAATCTCAGTAATACTTTTTGGGAATATTTAGTAAGAGAGCTAATCTGTCTTTGGAGCTGGGCTAAAGCTATGCAAAATGGATGCAAGGAAATTCATCCAATCATGGCAGATGATTTTAAAAAAAAGGAAAATTTTGAAACCAAAATGATGTTATAAAGTTTAGTAATGTGTTAAGCACCTTTTTTCTTTTGAGTTCTTCAAACTCATACTTTATAGATGAACTCTGTAAAACTGAGAGAAAATCAAAATCAAGAGCTTTACATATTTATCCTGACTCCAAAAGTTGAGCCTTTAGGAGAAACATCTGGTGCCACAAAAGTCAAAGATAAAACAGCAGGACTTCCAATGTTGTTAAAGTCAAGTCAGATTCAAGTTCCAGCTCAGACTTATATGAGCACCTTTGAAATATCTCCCAATTTTTATAAGAAAGTTCTTCCCAGGAGCCAGTTTTGATCTGAATTTGAGCTCTCTGGGGCATGGGTATCACATGGTATCCAGCAGCACTCGAACCTCTTCTGTCCCCCCTATCTGTGGCTCTGTAAAGGGGTTTTAAAGTTTTCACAGTAAAATGGTGACGATGCAGCACTTCTGATTTGCTTCACTGATATTTTCAGAAGAAAGCTGGCTGAGCTAGCCTAAAACATTACTACTGTGATTTTTGCCATTTTGTACCTAGAAAGGTATGCCCATTCCGCACAGGTCAAAAGCTGCAGCAAGGCACCACAGAAAGTCCAATGAAAACTTGCACAAAGGTCAAAGTGTTGCAGAAATTGTCAAGGTTTGCCTTGCTCTCCACCTTGGAAGAGAAATGTGATTAAAATTATGGTTTAAGGAGGATGTTTAGAAAGATGAGTAGTCAACATTCAGCAATCATGGAGAAGCTGATAGCACAGGAGACATGGAGGATGTGAAAATTGAGACCACGGAGTGCTGAAGAATACAACTTTAAAAATCAATGTAGTGATGGATCAGGAATGAATACAAAAAGCACAGCACGGGAAGGCTATAATTAGATGATTTAGTCATAGCCAGGAACCTGACTGAGCTTTTTGAATCCACTCAAGTGGACACAGTTACTGCAGAGTTTAGCTTGATCATTACAGTTCTTCGCATGACAGCAGCACAGAGGAGGTCCAAAATGTCTTTTAGTCTCTTTTATGACAAAATAGGTGAAAACCTGCTAGTATATACAAGGGATCTCTCACATGATGGAGAAGTGACACCTGCAGACAAGGCTGAGCATCTGTTCCAGCTGTGCTTCTAGTACCCCTGATGTGGACACAGCAAAATGCTGAAGTCAAGAATAATCCCAGCAGCACTTGGACCTTCTCTGTCCATGCTGTGCTCCTTGGCTTGGCAGTGAAATTGCAAAGAGCCAGTCTCCACTCCCAGTTTCCTTTCATTGCTACTAGCAGTGGAGGTTAATTAAAGCTAATGCAATGACAGGGAAAATGCCAGTGTAGAGTTACACTGATATGAACATTAAGCCTTCCCAGAACAGAACAGAGCCATGCCAGGCTTTGTGAACATGCAGGAAAAAAGAGGGGTTTGAAGTCCCCCAAAAACTTGATCATGAACAACCATATTTGATCAGCAGCCTATAATGTATCCCTGCTGTCTGTGACTTAGGGTGAATACCCAAGGTATTCACAGAGCCCAGCTTGGTCCAATATCTTCTCCCCAAGAAGGACGAATTTCATCAAGTGAGTGCATTTAGACCTAGCTCACCGCATCTCTGCAGTCCCCAACAGCCTGTAGCACTGACCAGTGGCAAAACCATTCCTGAAAGAAGTTGATCCAGTGAGAATGAGTAATGTGCAAGAGCTAAAACACCCCTCAATTTTCTGGTATTGTTCTCCTCCTACTGTACTCAATAGCAGCTCTCACCTTGACCACATTCATTCTTGTCTCCTCAGTTACATTTTCCAGTTCTTCTTTTGTTCCCCCAAGAGGTGACAGCAAAAGGGAGCTTAAAAAGCAAGCACCAATTACTTCCAAAGATGCTGGATCCCTCAGCTTGACCACAATACTTCCCCTGCCTACCTATCCCACTGTCAGAATTCAGGAGGAAGCTCAAGCAATTGCACACAACCATGAGATCTAGGATCCAAGCTTTGCTTTGGCTCAGCTGCTGATCCACTGAGTATTTCCAGCTGCAAGTCAGCTGAGTATCTGCTGTAAGACTCTTGGAGCACAAACACACCAGACTTAGTAAAGGACTTTAGTGGTAGTTTAACACCCAAGTTAGAAAACAGCCAACCTCACTTTTGTACTTTGTAGATTCTACAGGCTCCTAAATTCACTAGGCATCAGGGATGCCCAGAAAGCCCCAGCTAGGGCACTCAACCTGCATCCCTTGAAAGTTAGAAACTTGCCCAGCATTGAAATGAGGGTTTATAAGGCTAGGGAGGAGAACATCATCTAAGGCTGGTGATAAGGGCTTTTTCTTAGTATTTCTGAGGTTTGTGCCTGCTTCTGTAACTGCATTTTACTTCGTTACGCAGCTGCTGGGTAAGCAGTCCTTTGGCCAGACTCATGAACACTCCTGGGTGAATGCCCTAACTATTAGGAATGTTTAAAGCATGACATTATTAAGTAATAATTTACTTATCCCATTTAGTCTATGAGATCTTCTTATCAAGGAATGTTATTCTTCAGTACTACTCTAGCTCTCACTTTAATTTATTTATACTTAATGGCCTTTCAAAGACATCTCTCCACATTACTTTCAGGCACAAGAATATATATGGGATATTAAATAACATTATGATAATATGACATGTTGCAAAAATATTTCATAATTTATATAGGTTAAAAACATAGGAAAAGTCATCCAATAAACTGTTCTTGAGGCTAGATTAAGGCTATGTAGAATCATAGAATAGTCAGGGTTGGAAAGGACCTTAAGATCATCTAGTTCCAACCCCCCTGCCATGGGCAGGGACACCTCACACTAAACCATATCACCCAAGGCTATGTCCAACTTGGCCTTGAACACCGCCAGGAATGAAGCATTCACAACTTCCCTGGGCAACCCATTCCAGTGCCTCACCACCTTTACAGTAAAGAACTTTCTCCTTATACCCAATCTAAACTTCCTCTGTTTAAGTTAACCCATTACCCCTTGTCGTACCATTACATTCCCTAATGAAGAGTCCCCGCCCAGCATCCCTATAGGCCCCCTTCAGATACTGGAAGACTGCTATGAGGTCTCTACGCAGCCTTCTCTTCTCCAGGCTGAACAGCCCCATCTTTCTCAGCCTACCTCCATACAGGAGGTGCTCCAGTCCCATGATCATCCTCATGGCCCTCCTCTGGACTTGTTCCAACAGTTCCATGTCCTTTTTATGTTGAGGACACCAGAACTGCATACAGTACTCCAAGTGAGGTCTCATGACAGCAGAGAAGAGGGGCAGGATCACCTTGTTTGACCTGCTGATGATGCTCTTTTTGATGCAGCCCAGGATATGGTTTGCTCTCTGGGCTGTGAACGCACACTACATGAGGCCCTTTAATAAATCAATGAGAAATAATTTTATCCAAAACTCACCTTTGCAGAAGCAGCTGTTTGAAGCAGATAAAAGATTGGTATATCTGTACTGAAAATGAAGGGTATCTATCCAGCTAAAGCTCTAGAACTACTTTCACATGGGTGAGAAAGTTTTCTGCAGTGATGCGATAATCCTGCCGACCACAAGATGGTGCAACATTTTGGCCACGCATGAGTTGGGTGTCACGTTTAAAGAGCTTTGCTGACCCTTGCACTGGTCACCACCTAGACATATCGATACTTCAGGTCACTTTTGGCAGGTGTCAAACGGTGTGCAAAATCTATACTACTAAAAAAAAAACCAACAAAACAAACTTTACTGGATACTTCTTTAGAGAAAGTTTCTCTTTAGAGCAATCTGAAGGGAGAATCTTTACTTATAAATGAAGGTTTTGAAAGAGAAAAATAGAAAAAAAAACCCAGGGTTTTTTTCAGAAAAAAAAAAAAAAAAATCATTACAATTTCAAGATCCACAATATGTCAGAAAAAAAGAAAGGAAGAAAATGAGTTGGAAGAGTGTCACAGAATTGCTCATAGGAGCAGTAACACAAGTCCATTTTCCAAGATTTGTCAGTTTCTCTTCATCTGTCATGTTGTGAAAACAGCTGTCTTTCAGAGAAGCAGCAGGAAATGCAGCATGGGGTCTGCAGTCCCTCTGTGGATCCTGAATGTCAGAGAAGTATAAGGAGACTTGGATCCACCAGATTAGAATTTTTATAAGGGACAATAATAATGTTTTGAAATTAGAACATTAAAACTTTTCATCAAAAAATACTAATGTTTTCTCCAGCCGTCTTGAGGAAAAAGATTTTTTATTTTCTTGGAGGAGATCAGGAAATCCTCACTGCTTTTACCAAGTTGAAAACACAGTATTTTTCAGCAATCAATTTTGATGGAAAATTCCCAAGCAGCCTGAGTTTTCATTTTTGTTCCGTGTGAACTACTTTTTAGCATGAAGGATATACAACACAGACACACAGTATCCCCGAGGCAACCAGAGCATTTGCTTAAATGGAAAAGGAATAGAGAAAAGATATTTTAAACCAGGATTCTTGAAACCAGATGAGTTATTTTGAATGCTTCAGCTATTGGACAACCAGCCTGAAAGACCTTCCTTATTCTCACAAAGTGCTGAGCCATGAGCTTTCATTCCCTAAAATCAGGAGCTTTTAAGAGGACTTGCATTAGGCTCCCAAAGAAATCAAATAGCAGCTTCTGAATTCTGAATTGCATTTTTAACTGTTTACTTGGTCACCTTGCAGTGGAAATCAAAGAGGATGAGCACATCAGTTTGCAGCAGGTCCCTCCAGTTTACAGTGGTCTATACTACAGCCCCCCACACCTCTCTGCAAGTAGTTTTTGAAGGAGCTTTACTCTCCCTTTACCCTCCTGTTCTTGACTTGGATTAGAAAGTCAAATAAAAAACTTTTTCAACTCCCAACTCTAAACCCATATAATTTGCTGTAAAATTCTCTCATTTGACTACTTCAACACAATATTGCCACATGTATGTTTGCCCACTTGTTAGAGCCAAAGATAAACTCGCTGTTAACTCCACATAAAGACTGCCTGTTGTCTTCAAAGACTTGCTGTTCAAAACCTCCAAGTTTTACAAGCCAAACAAAAGAAAAGACAATTTGAAATTAAAATATTTTAAAATCTGGTATTTTAAAGCCATGGTCAAATGCACAGAAACACAAATAAGCTGGTGAAGGAAGTAAGAATTGCATAGAAGCGTTTAATCTGTTCCCTTTCTGTGGCACCTCTCTTTAGTGCTGGAGGGTTGGTCAGGCCAGTTTCATACCGCTGTGGCTGAAGTAATGTTTACTGGGGTGGAAAATCTACTACTCCTCATTTCAACACACTAAAGTAACCCAATTGAGTGGCCTAAGCCTTGGGCTGGGAGCCCGGATTAGAATCCTGTTCCCATCATGGCCACCACAAACTCCAAAGAAGGCAAAGAGCCTAAAAACATACGCCTAGAGAACATTGGAGCAGGCGCATGAAGCTATGGGGCACTGGAATTACCAAACTATCACATAATGTTTGGAGTGATTACCCAGGAATCCACCCTATCTTTAATCTGCCATTTCTTAGTATGAGAATAATGTTTATAACACACCAATGTTTTAGTTGTTGCTAAATCTTACAATTCCATTGTGAGTATCATTGTCTTGGTGTTGTGGTTTAACCCCAGATAGCAACTATACCCCACACAGCCACTCATTCACCCCCTACTCTTCCATAAGGGGATCAGGAGGACAATCAGGAAAGAAAAAAAGGAAACCCCATGATTTGAGATAAGAAAACTTTAATAATTGAAATAAACTATAATAATAATGACTGTAATTAAATGGATGATAACAAAAAGAGGCGTAAAATCAAATAAACATAAGTGAGGCACAATACCATTGCTCACTATGTGCTGACTGACCCGAGCAGCAATCTGTCCTTCCAGGTAACTGCCGACAGTTTATATAGTGGGCATGATGTGCTGTGTTATGGAATACCCCTTTGGTTACTTTGGGTCAGGTGTCCTGTCTCTGCTTCCTCCTGGCTTCTTGTGCCCCTCCTCGCTGGAAGAGCATGAGACTGAAAAGTCCTTGTTCAGGGTAAGCATTACTTAGCAACAACTAAAACATGAGTGTGTTATCAGCATTGTTCTCAGACTGAAGCTGAAACACAGCTCTGCACCAACTGCTAGGAGGAAAATTAACCCTATCTCAGCTGAAACCAGGACATTTAGGCATAATTTACCTTATAATTTTCACAAGGCATGTTGTTGAATCCATGCAAGAAAAGTTATTGCTTGTGGCTGAGACTTAAAAAAAGCCCAAACAAAAAACAAGAAAACCCACAACAAAACCCAAACACAAGAAGAACTCAAAGATAGAGAAACATGTTAGTAACCATAACTGAAATACTACAGACCTCCCCAATACCAATGTTCTGCTTTGCAAAACAAGTATCATAGAATGAGTTCTAGTTCCAATCCCCCTTCCACAGGCAGGGATACCTCCCACTAAACCAAGTCCATCTGCTGAAAGATGGTGTTGACTGCTGCAACCTGATGGACAGAAAAATGAAGGCACATTAATTATGTATAGAAAGATAAAGCATTGCCAAGTCTTTCTTCCCTCTTCAGCAGCAGTGCACCAGAGAGCAGGATTTAGCCTTGAATGCATGGTTTGTGGCAAGTTTTACTTATCTCTCCAGCAGGGAGGAAGCAGTCAGAAGAGCCGGACTGGTGGCTGTGCTGCACAAAAAAAGCCTCTAACATAGGACTGCAGCTCCTGCTCTGTTTTGTGACGCTGAATTTGACCTCAAAGGTAGGCCCTGAAAGGCACCTGGAGTTTCCCACCAGCCAGATTTTTCTTTTTGTGCTCTATGGCTCATTTTTCACAAAACCTTCTATAACTCCAGTTTCAGGACTGCCCTCAGAAGAATTCAAACACAGCTTTCGATAGCAAGATTAGCTGTTCATCGACTGTTCATCCATTGTGTATCTTACGATTTGTATTTTGTTACTGAAGCCTGGTTTTAGCTTGCATTAGTTCCTGTCTGAACTTTGATTAAACCTGGCTCTGAGCATGTTCTCCATCTCATCCTCAGAGTTGGTCCTTCAGCCTCACGTCATGACTACCTACCTGTGTCCCTCTCTTCCCATGCGCTTCAGCAGCAACCCCTCTCTCACCACAGTGCTTCCCACTTGTGAGTAGAAAATTACAATAGGAATTCCAGCCCAATGAACTTCAGGGAAGGGCCTGGTTGTTGTGTCAGGTCTATGGCCCACAATAACTTGATGCTGCAATTAACCGTTAGATTGTATGTGGTCAACCCTTCCATTAACACAGTAAGATGGCATCTTCAGGCACCCTTAATTCACTTCAAGTTAATAGTGTCTATAAAGCCTGCTGCCAAAGGCTATCAGACACCTACAAAAACATTTACAGCAGAAAGTACCCTTATAGTGTGAAACCTGAAAGCACACATTATATCATATACTATTGTCCTGGGTTCAGCAGCAGCAGTCATTTTTCTCCTTCTTAGTAGCTGGTGCAGTGCTATGGTTTTGACTTTCAGGATGGGAACATGGGACTTTCAGCTGATAACACTGATGGTTTTAGTTCCTGCTCAGTAATGTTTACTCTGACCAAGGACTTTCTGAGCCTCGGGATCTGCCAGAGAGGAGCGAAAGCCAGGAAGAAGCAGAAACAGGACACCGGGCCCAAACTAACCAAAGAGGTATTCCATACCACAACACATTACGCCCAGGATATAAAAACTGGGGGCAGTTACCCAGAAGGGCAAGATCACTGCTCGGGTCAGGCTGGGTATCGGTTGGCGGGTGGTGAGCGGTTGTATTCTCTTCCCTTGTTATTTCCCTTATCATTATTGTTACTGGTGGTAGCAGCAGTGGTTTGT
>JANRGW010001352.1:0-17593 GCA_024733675.1 Psilopsiagon aymara | reverse complement strand
GGGGTGGGTTTCCCAGGGAAGGTGTGAGTGCTCCATCCCTGGGGGTGTTCAAGGCCAGGTTGGAGAAACCCTTGGGTGCCATGGTTAAGGGGGGGGGTGTCCCTGCCCATGGCATGGGGGTTGGAACTGGATGATCATAAGGTTCTTTCCAACCCTAACTATTCTATGATTCTATGATTCTGTAACTGGTGATTTCCTATTCCTTATTTTGACAAACTTCAGCTTACAGTTAGCACAGTTTATTGTGAAAAGGGAAATTAAAAAATCCTGTTTCGTATCCAGATATCTTCAGCACTACCAAGAAAGCAAAGAGAAAAACTATGATATAAAAGAGAAAAGAATAACTTTATGAAGATGGGGAAGAGAACTCTATTATGTATTTGTATGTACATTTTTTAAATGACTTTATATCCTAGTGTTTCCTCAATGCCCATCATGTTGTGAGCTAACCATTAAATAATGTCATACCGGAAGACAATGTTTGTTCTTAAACCTTTATTCACCCATATCAGTAAACCTGAAAAGGAGTTTTTGTGTGAAGTACACTAAAGAATAAATGGGCTTCATTTATTGTGTTTTTTTTTTTTCTCTTTCTCCTGGAGTTTTGGTTTTATATATATACATATATATATATATATTCTTCTATGGTTATGCACATGGGATTTGACTAAAAACATTCTTATTTCTCTGTTCACTGTAAATGCAAGTGAATATTTTCTCATGCATTACAAATATTTGGAATAATTCTATTGATTACGGTATGCACATAACTGTGAACTCAGATAACCAAACTAGTGCTATGGACTTTTAAATACATCAAAAAAATTGTTAATGCCAGGAAGAAAAAGGGTCTGTTTAACTGACGCAAAAAACATCTTGGTATAAATTGATCCTTAATAAATTTAAGCTGGCAATTAAAAGATGATATCTAACCTTTAGATGGCTGAGGTTCTGGAGCTGTAGTATCATCACTGGGCAAAACTAAATCAAGTTTAATATATTTCTAAAAGACCTCAAAAATAGGTTGTGCTTTTGATAGTGGGAGGGTGAAGTCAGTGAGTCAGGAGTTGTGCTTTTTTAGAGCTCAGCAAGGTCAAAAGGGACAACCTTTTACATTAGAAGAAAGTTGCTATGGTTCAGGAGAATAACTGATGGTCTAACTAAAAAGTTAGTAAAACTAGTTCATAAGAAAAGCCCTGGGCACATCTAAACCTGCCAACTGAAGTATATAGATTGGTGGAAGAGTAAAGAATACAGGTACAGGAACAATATCCT
This sequence comes from Psilopsiagon aymara, assembly GCA_024733675.1. NCBI lineage: Eukaryota > Metazoa > Chordata > Aves > Psittaciformes > Psittacidae > Psilopsiagon > Psilopsiagon aymara. The sequence goes on along the minus strand of JANRGW010001352.1, from coordinate 16,318 downwards.
GGGAAGCAAGACAAGACCAGGAAAAGAAAAATTCAGGGAGGTATTTGCTTCATCCTTATAATTTTTTGCCCAGGTAAGTTCCCTGAAGTTTCTTGTTCTATTAGCATTTCATTTCTAACCTACCACTTAAGTATATGACACAAAACCATTAACACTTCTCTCATGTTTTGCTTAGACACTGATTGTTTTAGGAACAGATACAGCCTGTTTCAAAGAGCTCTGAAATCAAAGGAGAAACTTTCATTGCTTTCATTCAGCTTTGGCAAAAACACTGTAGCGACAGCTCTTGCAGTGTAAGATAAATAGCGGACTGAAAGATACTTTCCTTTTAGCAGAGCTGTTTTTTAGTGAGCTTGCTGGAAGCTGAAGTCAACCTTTTTATGTAGTTTTGCACATACACTCGCATGGTTCCTATAGACTTAAACATTTGAAAGGTATAATTAGGGAATCTCACTGAGACAGTCTACAGTTCCGATACCTTCATCTTCTGATTCAGCATATCAGGAAGGAATGACTATAGAAAAATGTTACAGTTTTATCATATATGTCATTGCCATAGCCAAGTGTCGGTGGTTTAAGCGACACTTGACACCTGAACCCATGACACCAAGTGTATCAGATCTCTCTAAATCTGGCCATCATTTTTCATGCACTAAATTGCTGCTATTCATAGAGCATTGTGCATTTCCTTTAAGTATTTCTGGAAAACATTTCCTAGCTGTAGGCTTTGAATTAATCAATCAACTTTGTTTTTATGGCACGTTCTGGAAAATCCACTCATAGCACTTTCAGTAACAGAGATAAGAAAAATGAATCCATACTCTCCATTTAAGACGAAACATTTATCTTCTTAACTACAGTCACTAAAGACATTTCAGCTGTGGAAGTTCCAACAGCTTTATACCTTTAGGAACTCTTCAACTTCAAAACTAACAGATATGTATAGAAAGCAATAAAAGTATCCAGGTCATAAAAGTATATGGATCCAGCTGGACCTTTGATTTGATCTAAATCAGGTCTTAATTGCATCATTTGGGAAAATGATAAAAGATTTTAAAGTCATTTCTTCAGCCTGTGTGCTGAAGGGGAGTTGATGGATTATTCAGTTACTCTTAGATGTCAATAACGCGGATGTCTGCAGCTGAGCCCTTTTCATGGTCATGATCAGAAATAGGATTTCTTGTAGCAATCCTGTTCTGGATGTGAAGAATCATGCCATTCATGCCATTCAAGTCCCAGCTTCTCTCTCCTAATCATAAAAGATGTTGAACATTATCAGTTCTGGTGCAAACATCTATGGAGACCTCTACTGTTTCCAAATGAGTTTTGGTGTGAACTAGAGCCCAACATCGTAGTTGTAGTTAAATAGCCAAATAGAAGACAAATCTAATAAGAAACTCAGCAAATCCCACCTCAGACCTAAGCAATTTTATGAGATAAATTTGAACTCATTGAAGTGTGAGTTCACAAATTTTAATTTAAATAGTTTGGGAAGAAAATAATACCATCAAATGATGGAGCAGAGCTGCATTTATCAACTTTGGTAAGATCAAACTAAATAGCATTTCAATTAAAATGTTATTTCCATCTTAATGTATGAATATTAGAGGATGGAAACTTACCCAAAGTACAGACAGGTGCCTTCATGCTTTCAGAAGCTAGTTCCTCAATAAAATGAGGCACTAAATGAATTGAATGTATACTTCATGGCAGGTTTTATCAGATGGTTCATTGACCCCTATTCCCACAAGTCATCCAGAAACAATTATATTAGCACTTTGGGCATGTGTTGAGCAGACCTAGAGCACCTGCCAAAGCACACTTGCAGCTGGGCAACTAAGGAAATAAGAAACAAATGAAGGAATTTCTCATTTGAACAATACTCACAATGAGCGAAATTTGGGGATCCAACTTGGAGTTGAAAGCCTTGAAGAATGGGAGGAGAAGGCTTCTTCTGCATTATAAAGTGAATTTTCTGCTTCTGTTCATCTCACTGCATCCTTGGATGTTTTGCAAACCTTTTTCCTGCCCTTGTGTCTTGGTTGTCATCCAAGCACCTTGCTCCATGTTGGCTGGCTCAGTTATACTGTATTTTGCAAGTCTCCTGATTACCTTGTACCAGTTCATTTTTCAGAGGGATCCATCCATCTGCCTTTCATCCATGTGTTAGTGCATCTATAAAGGATATTTCAATAGCATCATAGGTGTCCTACATTTGTTTTTACAGGTAGAGTACTATCTTGTCCTACAGAATAAGTGCTTCTATCCCGAATATATTTGAAATGTATTTTATTAGTGAAAGAAATCAAAGAGTGGCAAGGTCACTTATCTCTTGCTGTCAGGATGCATCTATGCTTTTATTTGCACATTTGCTGACAGGCTCTTTCTTCCTCTGGCAGGCTTAAAATGTACTCCTTTCATCTGTTCTCAAGGTAAATGAAAGTCCTATATGCAAACAAGGGTCTGTTGAAACAGGCCTTCAGTCACACCATGCTCCCTTGACCTGAGTTTGCTCATTTGATAACAGCGGGATTCCAGTCAGGTAACTGTACCTAAAAATTAATCACCTAATGCTATCAGTTAATCCACCTATTGTCTTTTGGCAATCCAGGGATTTGCAGGCTGTGAAAGGTGCCTTCCTTTCTCCTTTGTGAAAAGTGGCACATACTCGAGGTGGACACATCTCTGTAATGTTTTCTTTCCTGGCTTAGCTGGAGGGCATCTATGATGTAGCAGTCAGAACATGTTAACTCACTCTGCTGCACACTCTTGCAGAACCTTAAAACCGAAGTCCCAGCAAGTGTTGGTCTAGAATAAAAGGGCCAGATCCTTTCTGCTGTTCATAGTGGAGTCTGGGAATCACAGAGCTCCTCCGTCCAAAATTCCTGCCTTTCTCCCATCCTCCAGCACTCCAAAGAACACCGGTTTCCCTAATCATTTAACATTGCTTTAATTGGAGTAGCAAGCAAGAAACATGAAGGGTTGGTGACAAGGGGCAAGAAAGATCATAACATGAGCAAAACTCATCAGAGAGCCAGCAAACTCTTTGCATGGTTACAGTAAGAATGATATTGAGAACTCCTATAAAGGCTAAAGTAATGACTCAAATCAGAAAAATAAAATAAAGCCTTCAGAGCTCAATAATCTGCAGAGTTTGTTTTCAGTCATTCAGATACACATTCAGAAGCTCAAAGTTATATGGAAAGACAGAGATTGAAAGATGTCAGTATTTTTAGTATGTGTGCAGTAAATCACTAAAATATGTTCAGTTTTGAGTAGACTGCTGTTACTTCTGTCACAATGAAGAAAGAAGCTACTCATTTTTGACCAGCTGTGGTGGGTTGAGCCTGGCTGGATGCCGGGTGCCCACTAAAGGCACTTCCCTCCTCAGCTAGACAGAGGAGAGGAAATATAAGAAGCTTGTGGGTTGAGGTGAGGACAGGGAGAGATCACTCACCAAAAACCATCACAGGCAGAACAGACTCTATTGAGGCAAATTGGTTTAATATATTACTGATCAAATTGGAGCAAGATAAAGAGAAATAAAAACTAAATCCTAAAAACACCTTCTTCCCACCCCTTCCTTCTTCCTGGCTTAATTCACTCCTTATACTCTACCTCCTCCCCTCTAGCATCATGGGATGCAGGGAATGGGGGCTGTGGTTGGTTCATCACATGTTGTCTCTGCTTCTCCTTCCTCCTTATGGGAGGACTCCTCACACTCTTCCTCTGCTCCAGGGTGGGGTCACAGGAGACAGTCCTCCCTGAAGTCCTCCAGTGTGAGTCCTGCTCATGGGATGCAGTTTTTCATGGACCGCTCCCATTTGGGTCCCTTCCAGGGGTGTAGTCCTTCAGGAATTAGCTGTTCCAGCATGGGTCCCTTCCATGGGCTGCATCTTTCAGGAACAGGCTGCTGCTCCGGCATGGGTCCTTTCCATGGGCTGGGTGGAGATGTGCTCCACTGTGGACCTCAATGGGGCACAGCCTGCCTTACCATGGGCTGCACCATGGGCTGCAGAGGAATCTCTACTCAGGTGCTTGGAGCACCTCCTCCTTTCTTCTTCACTGACCTTGGTGTCTGCAGGGCTATTACTCCCATATATTCTCACTCCTTTCTCCAGCTACAGCTTTTTGTGTATTTTTTTCCTTCTTAAACATCATTTCCCAGTTGCACTATCACTGTTGCCGGTGGGCTCAGCCTTGGCCAATGGTGGGTCCCTCTTGCATCCAGCTTCCATTGGCTCCATCGGACATGGGGGAAGTTTCTGTAGCACAGAAATCACCCTGTAGCCCCTCTGCTACCCAAGCCTTGACAAGCAAACCCAATGCTAAAGGTATGACAGTATTAGAGTATAGCAAAGTATCTTGTCATCATAAGTACTTTTTTATTGACAAGGGAGAGAAGTTCAGGTTAATTACCCGATTTCTCAAAGCTCTCAGCTATCCATTTCCAGACAGTAAGTATTGAAAGTTTGGTGATTTCTGATTTCTTACAGACTTGTCCTGCCCTTCAGATTGCTAGCCACTTAGTGATGATTGTCCTGGGAACGTCCCAGTGTTCAAAACAACAGTGTGTTTTCTACTGCTTAAGGTTGTCAATACATTTAACAGGTCTAGCTAGAAAAATACATCCCTGTTTGTCAGGCACAGGGAACACGAGGACGTTGTCAGATTGCCAGTGTGGGATTTAACGGGTCAGGTTGTCCTGCATATTCATCAGTATTTCATACCTCTAGCCTTCACCCTATAGAAGGCTTAAGAGAGAAATGTTTCATAGACAAAGGATTTCAGTATTTATTTGAGGAGATTGTATTCTTATAAGGTACCAGTGAGGTCTGCACAGTAAGTTAAAAGACTTCAGAAGCAGCATAAATATTGTTTAGAGGCTGTGTTTTAATTATTTGCCTTTCATGAAGCTCTTTGCTTCAGTTCTTTGACAGATTTTTGACATACATTGTAAATACAGCTATAGATCTTGGGCAATCCTTACTTAGGGAATAGTCCTACAACACTATGTATGTACACATACATGCACATACCATTCTTCCTGCAGCTTGAGTTGAGAGAAAGGACATGGGGAATATCCCCATTTCCTTTGGAGAGCCCAATCCTGGTCTCCAGGAGAAACTGTCCTGATGTTATCCCCTTCTCAGTTTGGGATAGCTGCACCCTACATGAGGGCCCTTTATCCAGTCAAAGCTGTCAACACTTTGCCCTGCTCTTTCCCATGGGTGATTTTGCTGCCTGTAGCATGGTTTCCATTGACTGAAATCATCAAGCCCAGAGTTTGTGACTATTTAAGCTAAGTGTTCCGTACCTTTTCACAGAATGCTACAAGCAGCAAATGCTGCATTCAACATAGCATATAAACAGTGATCAAAGACAGGTTAGTAAATAAAATGGATTAAGTAAGAAAGAGAAGGAGGAGACTAAGAAGGATAGAGATTAAAATAAAGAGCATGAGAAGGAGCTCCTTACTCTTCTCAGTCTGTTGGGATTCATCACCAGCTCCTGTATGGTTGATTTAGTTATCTTCAGGCTTTTCCCATTTATCCGGTTATTTGTAATCCCAGGAAAAAAAAAACAAAGCAACAAACAACCAACCCAGAGAAGTTCTATTTCCAAATCTTACGTGATGACTTTTGAGGAGAGAGTTTAAAATTCATTATGGGCATAAAAACAAATCAAGCTGACAGAATGCTCAAATACACTGTGCTGCCCAGATTTATAATTGAAAAACCCTCTGCTGCATGAAATGAGTGAAATAGAGCAGATGAACCAGCAGACAAGCAGGAGATCAGAATTAAACAAATTTGTGTAAATAAATCCCACTTACTTATCAGATACCAGGAATTCATTTTCTCTCTATTTGGCCTTTCTGTCAGATAAAGTGAGCAAATATTAGTTGGGAATGGAGGGCAGAGGGCTTCCAGATTGTTTTCTGTTATTTATTCATTTATTTCATTTAAACAGGCAATAGCAAGGGCCTGAGTTTAATTTCTGAAATGAAAAGGAGGAATGAAAGGATGTGTCTGATCACTATTCATAATACTGTGGGATCAGTTCTCCTTTGGGATGTTCTAAATCCACTATTTGGGAGCCCAGTTGACTTTTCAGATAGGCACCACCTGAGGCAAAGTAGATTTCTGTCTTTGCCTAAGTATCACTGTAAACAGCACCAGAGGGTTTTGGTTGTGAAAGTATTTACCTGGGCATTGAATACTAGTTACATATCCAATCTTAGCATAGTTTAGCAAAAATTAGAAGTACGAGTTTAGTTTTGATCATAGACTTAAAGTTGTAACTATTTTCTGCTGTGCAGTTATGGATTAAACATTTAGTACAGTTGTCTCTCTTTAACAGGATCTCTGAAGATATTGGAGCAAACTCTTCCCCATGCTCCCCAAAAGCTTGATAATAATTACTAGATTCAATTTGAGATGGCTAAACTGGGTGATAATCGTTGGTATTTATGAAAGTCAAAGGGGCAACGTTCAGGAAGAGGTCTTGATTGGTAGCAGGAAGCCAACTTTAGTGTTGAGAGTGGTCCATGTAGTTGTGAACCATTTCTCATTGAATTTGATGGGATTTCACACAGGCTGAAAATCAGGGAATGCCGGTCTGCTGTGACCAATGAGCTGATAGCTACAGGTTAGTCCCACAGCAGGTGGTGCCTCTTCCAGCCCTTCCGCACAACTGATAGCATGACTGAACTCACATTGCCCTAGAATCTAACGTTAAAATAAAGGGAGGAAGAGACTTATTTTAGTTGATTTTCCTCCCACAATCTTTTTGCCCAGACACTTTTTCTGGGATCTGGCTAGTTTGTCATTTTTGTTTACAACATCCACCAATTTCTAGAGCAACGGGAGTCAAATGAATTCCATGAGCTTGGCAACAGATTATCAGATGAGACAACTCTGGAAAGTGGTTAAAAATATGAAAGAAATCTAATTAGAGCCTGTTTCTGAGCTCTTGGCCGCAGTGTAGGAAAAGCAGTTGTGAGGAGAAGAGCATATCAGTTATGTCTGTCTGCTGAAAGATGTTATTTCAGAAGAAAAATTGACATTAAAAACAAGGCTAAGCCTTCAAATCAGAGAGGGTTTCATTTGTCTTTTGGGAATTGATACACAAGTGCTGTGCACAAAATTAATCACGTATAATTTTTTTCATTTGCGTTCGTTATCTTTCTAGGAAGATAATGAAAGGTACCAGTACTTACGTTACTAAGTTGTAATCATTCAATACTGACCATTTTGCAAATAGAAATGCAAGCTTCCAGTGGCCAGTAGATTCAAAATCTATTTCCCTTTTCACACAGTAGCGCATCTATGAAGTATGGAAAAACCTCAAGCTCAGCTTGGACAAACATCCAAAAGGTCAGAGGCTTATCCAGACCTAAAGAGTCTGCAAAGCAAACTGGAACCTTGGTGATTTTTTTTGCCTTCCTTAACAACTGGAAAACAAAAGTTCAAATTGACCTTGTAAATTAATTTGGAGCCTTTGTAACCTTTTGTCCTCAAATTTGCGTAATATTTTTTAGCAGAAAATTTTCATACCCATAAATCTTCATATCAGTCCAAATTTGAAAGCTTGTGCAAGCACACAATATATTGTGTGCTTCTGTGCTAAATTCATCATATGATACCTACACAGTGATCAGTGCTAACCTCAAAGACGGCTCAAAGATTTCTCCTATTACAGGGCTAAATTATGTGTTATACTGAGGTTAGAAATGGGGTTTGAGGGGTACTATTTTCCTCCAGGTAGATGGTTTGTTTAATAATCTAGGTAAATGCAGTTTTTCTCTATAGATTCAGTCTCACTCAACTAATCTAAGCACAGGATGGGGCCTGAGGAAGTTCCACATTATCATTAACATTTGCTCCCTGGATGCCTTTTCCTAGTTCTTTCCTCTACCCAACTTTTCCAAATTATCTATTGGGGAAATCACTTAATTGCCCATGTCCCAGGAGTTCTGTGGGAATCATTTAATTAGTCTGGAAGGTGCTCTTGAAACTAACAATTTATTTCATTTTATTTATATTCTGTCTGATTAATCAGCGCTCGAGGTGCAAGCTGTTCAAAGTCATTGGATTTATATTTTTCTTGGCAAAAAGGGAGACAGTGACTAAAAAGCTCAGACTTTGGATGTAGCACCTTTCAATACTTGTCAACGCCTGCTTTATCTCCCTAGCCAACCGTTCCCTTGACTAAGTGGCAGAAAAGGTCTATTTCCTAGTTCGAAGACTAGATGATGATCACAATAATTTCATTATATTTTCTCCATTAGTTTTAGCTTTGTCTTTTAATTAAAATGTAAAGGAATGACAGATCCCCCATGCTCACTCTAAGTCTTTACTGAAAGTTCAACATCCCAAGTGGGACTTTGACTCGCATTATCACAGAGCAAAAGTTCAAAGCACTAAACCAGGGAACATTAATGTGTCAAGCAAGTAAGCTAGCACTTACCAGGATCAATTTTCCACTTAGGCAGCTTTTTCCAATTGTGCTAGCTCCCACTGAATCCATACCAAGTAATGGATCAAAGCTGAGAGGATAGGAATCCTAAAAACATCAATTCCCAAAGCTCATTAATATAATATTGCAATTGTACCCACTAGTGTTGCTATGAGAGGGGGTTTTGTTTTAAGAAAGTTGGATTTGTGTTTTGTTCTTGTTGCAGAAGGGATTTTGGACCCAGTATGGAGGTTTACCCTCTTAATACTTTAAATTGAATTGCAGATTGGCTGTTAATTATTTATTCAATAAGTTTACATGGGTGTTCAATTAGACAGTAAGCTACTACAGCAGTAATAAAAACAAGGATAAAAAATTGCCATATTCACTACTGAAAAGGATCTTTCTCATTGAAAGATGTCCTTTTTGACTACCACTGTAAGTCCTCATGAAGGAGACCACTGCAACTCAGTCATTAGTTTGTCTTTCTACCCCACCCAGATAAGAAAATTCTTCATAATGTATGAACACACAACATTATAGCTCCTGCTTGTTCTTTTAAAACTGATAATAACATTAAAAATATCGAGAAAAGCTTTCAGTGAATGGTGTGAGAACAATGAGAAAATAAAATTGAATTGTCAAGGTATTTGAAATAAATTACATCTGAACATCCTTTTCAATTTTTCTTCTCTTTCTTCCTTGTTATTGCTCAGTTTTAAGAGGTGGATTTAATATATATTCTCTCAGTTAAATCACTGTAATGTCCTCAGCCTTAAAATTCCTGCATTGATGATATTAAGTTGGAACAAAATTATCAGTTCTGTTGAGGTACAACATCAACAGCAGATTTCTAGATAAGGACAGTAAATCTCAGCTGCAACTCTCCTCTTGAGGTGTCTACCTCTTACTGAAGTGATAGACTCCCACAGTGCTGTGATGTTGAGGCCAGTATATTGCAAAAGCCTCTGTCAGATTTTGGTATTATCCAGTAGATAATCTGATCCTAAAGCGTGAATTAAAAAGTGATTGTGTATAAAATGTGCAACTTCTGTTGCACACTAAGCAAAGGTATTTTTGTTATTGATAAGGTGTTTTTTTAAAGACTTGGATTAAAAAAAAATATGTATTTTTTGAAAGATTTTCTTAGCCTTGAATAATCAGAGATTCCAGGCAGAAATCCATAACTGAAACATATCTAGTTCCGCAATAGCTTCATACTTCTAGCCTGTGAAATGCAAAAATCCTTAAATTACAAAACAACTGTCTTTCAAAAACTGGGTACTGAGGTAACATCCACAGCAAAGCTTCTGTTTGTATATTGAAATGCCAGATATGCATTGATGCACATTTTAAAATACATTACCTTCCTATAGAAAGTAGGAAGAGCTTGAAAAACACTTCTAAGAAATCCTCTTTGGAGAATTACATTGCTTAAAGTAGCTTTGGAAATAATATGGGTTATACGGCAAACTCACTTTTGTTACTCAGTCCTGCACAGGAGGAGACGGGGAGACAGTTTGATTTAATTATTCACACAGTAGTTTAAAAAACCCAATAAGTATAAAGTTGATGTGGTGTAAACAACTGATGAGATAAGAAAAGCAAGGATTTGACCTGCATGCATTGCAATTGAATATCTCTCTATATAATAGTTCAAAACATTCAGAGGTTAACTAAAGAGAAACTAATGTCTTTCTGTTGTCAAGGTTGAGTTGATTTCCCATTATAAGCCATATTCTAACAATCCCACAAATATAATCAGTTGTAAGAGAAGCTGGTAGCAATCAGTATATTTTAGGTTGCCTAACACATTCCATTATGAGGGATTCCAGTGAGTTGTTTTTCCTGTGAGAAGCAGTAAGACCATTGTCAATTAACTGCCACATAGACATTTTTTAGATAATGACATGGGGGTCCCTGTCTGATTCAGTGAATTGAAACGTGGAATTAAGTTTGCAGTCATTATCGGTTCCTCAGTCTTGCAGCCTTAATAACAGTTGAGAAACCTTGTTTACTTTCCCCTTAAGTAACATTTAATACACATCGTTCTAACAGCTAAAGTGGCAGAGATTTTTTTTCCCTTTAAACCCAAAACACTGCCTCTTTCCTGACATTCTCCATTTTTCTGACACTGCTCATTGTTCTTTTCTTACCTTTTGGCATTTTTTTCAAAACTGGGTAATAAAAAATGTCAGAGGAAATTTAAATCACAAAATCCATAATGTTCTCTCTGAAAAGTCAAACTGAGAGTCTAGAGGTAGTTATGCCTACATGTGGCATTAGTTTCTCTGCAGTAGAAGCTGAATTGCCAATTGATAAATACTAGAATTCTAGCTAAAGCCTCTCTATATGCCCTTAATTTGGTGTTCACTCGTGATACGTTGAAGTTAAATCAGGGTAAAGCCTATCTCATGTCCTCAATTGCAGTAGTCAAGGTTGTGCTTTTTTTTTTTTAAGGGGGTTTATCATTTTATTCTTAAAGTTATTTGCTCAATACAGGTATAGACGGAGTGAATACTCGTATCTGAATGGTTAACTTGAAGGAAGAAGAGCACTGAAATATGCCCAAATCTACAAATCATTTCCCTTTGCGTGCCACACAAAGAAACACACAGATCACCCCAAGTGACTGGCTACAGCACCAAACACTTTAGAGCAGTACTCTTACTTAGGTAATCATATTCATCTAATGATCAATAAATGCAATAATATGTGCAGCAGTATTTTGGATTATTGTTTTGGATTCTGCAGCCTATCAGATCTTAACCATGTAATGATAGGAAGATGTGGAGACTGAAATAAAAGAGGTCTTGGATTCATGGATGCTACATTGTCTAGCTTTATCATTAGTTATTATGCATTTATATGCAACTAGACCAACATCCCAAAGCACTTTCCTATATGCAAGAAGAGAGTGTAACAGTCCATACCTAAAAAAGCAAATCTATTTTGTCAGAAATACTTGTCTTAAGGTTTGATTAAGTCATTCCAGATGGAACTTCTGAATGTCAGTATCCCCTTTACCACACATACCTAATGAATATAAGACAATCATAATGAAATCTATTCCAGCAGTTTCAGGATTAAAAGTATCCAATCCTTTAAAAAAGAGATTTTATTAAGTCTATTCCATTTATTGTCACTGTGGAAACCTAAGGAAGTAAATGTAATTTAAGCCATTCAAAATATCTTATAAAAACCCAAGCCCACCCTTAGTTTATTAGTTGAGAACTGAACCTGAGAAAATCAGTATCAAGGCAACAGGCCGCAGACTGAAATGAAAATGTCTGTCACCAGTAATTATTTTATCCTATCTAATGGGTCTTTTCTCATGCACCCTGCTGTTAACTCCAGAGCTGTGACTGTCAGCAGAGTTAGACAGATGTCAAATTAGGCTCAGCAGCGATCAGATACTGTATTGTGATAGGAAAGCAGTTTGATTAACATTAAAAACTCAGATCAGTACACAGTTCATCAAGCCCATGTGTGAGTCAGGCAACCTTTTTTGCACTGAAAATCATGTTAAAAACATGGTACTAGAATTCCTCCAAGACACATTTTTTCCTTGCTATTAGCTACAATACATTAAGACCTGAATCCTGCCCAAATGTAGGTCCAAACATGAGACATCCCAGCTAGAAATTTTACTATCTTGGGCAGTATAATATAATGAGGGAAACAAGCAATTGCGTGCTTCATGTAGCATGTGATGCCTAAGAGAAATTTAATCTCATCTACATATAGACTTTCATAGTGTAGGTGCTAAGTCCAAATGAACTGTCCTCTGTATGAGCAAAATTAATCCATCAGTGCAGGGCACCATTCGACTCACCTAGTTTAGATGGCCAGAGATAGATGGACCATGTCCCAAAATTGTCTGTCTCTCTTCAGTGACTATAAAAAGACCCCTTGATGACTAGCTCAGATGTCAGAATCTCTGCTGTAGTTGCATGATTTAGGTGAGATGTCTCTTATCCCTGTCTACGTAAATTTCACAGCATTTGAAACTAGCTTTTATTGTATTATTAAAAGCTAAAAAAAATAAAAATGTTTAGCAAAAATCTGGATTTCAGAAAGTTTCATGGTTTTTTTTTTCTTTCTGTAAGAAAGTTTTCCATAATAATATAGTACTGTGGAAAAATGTTACAATTTGGAGAAATACTTAAAATATTTACCATTTAGGTGACATATTCTTCCAACAAAAGTACTTGCACATTTCCAGCACTGTTGAAAGAGCAAGCCCATAGGGAACAGTCTAACTTTTTATTGATATCACCGTACTTTAGCATTGTCCTCCCAAGTGTCTTCCCTTTATCATCTATACAGTGCCTGCCTCTGGTGTCTTTCTACAGTTTTGTCACTACATGTTGTTGCTCCAGTTGTCTCAAATGCTCCTTGCATCATAGCCTGCTTTTTCATCCATTTATAAACTCTATTTGAAACTTTTATCATTCACTTGTTATCTTTCGCCCTTTTGCTCTCTCTTTTCAACTACTATTATTTGGATCTCTATGGTGAGCATTGCAACTTCCAAAAGCTTTCCAAGATATGGTTTGTCTGAAAAATATTCTACAATATGTAGTGATAGGACAAAGGGGAATGGCCTTAACCTGCCAGAGGGGAGATTGAGATGAGCTCTTAGGCAGAAGTTTCTCCCTGTGAGGATGCTGAGGCGCTGGCACAGGGTGCCCAGAGAAGCTGTGGCTGCCCCATCCCTGGTAGTGTTCAAGGTCGGGTTGGATGGGGCTTGTAGCTGCATCCTGCTCTAGTGGAAGGTGTCCCTGCTCTTGGCAGAAGTTGGAACTGGATGAGCTTCTAGGTCCGTTTCAGCCCAAGGTATTCCATGTTTCTATGATAGTACTATGGAGTATTACTTTAAATAATTAATTTGTATGTAATTCCGGGCTTTCTGGATCTTTCCAAGACTGGAGGAGCTATATCAGATTTATGTTGCTCACTGATTATTTTTATCATAGCAACAGATGAAGGAGCCACAGGAGAAAGAGAATCTCAGCATTGTAGTGAAGTGATTTATAATTTAACATTTGATGCCTTTCAAGAGACAAAAAGGTTGTTGTACTTTAGCAAAGGTAAACTGTTCTTCTTGAAGGTGTTGCATATGAGGACGGTAAGTTCAACCAAAATAGTTACTGAAGAGATTAAGTCATGTGCCTTGGTCAGATAGTTGGTATGATAAACAAAAGGAAAGGAGGCCATGTATTAGTGTGAAAGCTCAACTGAATTCTTTAAATGCAGTGTTTTATGACCTAACTCAGAGATTATCACAAATCTACAGAAAACCTAAACTAGGCACCCTCCCCTCTGCCTGTGTCTCTATCTTGTTTATCTCTAGATTTAAATTCCATGTAGTAGCCTTAGGCTGACTTGAGCTGACATTTACACACTATGGGTCTGAATTCCCTGGAGGAGTTCTGAAAGTATGTACACCGTGCATGGTAGATAGAGGCCTCAGATTTAAAGCTGACCCAGGGCACTCAGCACACATGGTGCATTGTAGCAAGAGGTGGATGAAATGACTGAGAACAGAGTATCTGAGTATAGACCACACTTTGTGAATCTTTCTGTGTTGTTTCAGAAGCAAACTGACTCGCACAGAACGAAATTAGCTCTCCATACACGCATTGCTGTTTCACATATCTTTGAAGGACTTATGAGAAGGTCTGAGGAGCCAGTGAAACACCAAGAGGTGCCTTCAAGGGAGAAACCTCAGCTCTGTGCCATGCCAATTGTGTTAGCTTCACATATAGAATCACAGACTCATAGGTTAGTTAGGGTTGGAAAGAGCCTTAAGATCATCTATAGCAGAATAGCATGTGATCTTTCGAAAGGATGCAGGAGACAACAAATGTGATTTGTATCTTTTCTTCTTATAGATCTCATACGCTAGGAGGAGATCAATTACTACAGTCCAAGTGTACCCAAAATGACATTATCTTTGTGTTACATTACTGCTTCCTGTCAGTATCTAAAGCATATAACTGATAGAAACTTCAAGTGATTGGTGGTGCTTTGCCATACCCTCCCTCAGCAGATGCATTACACTGCTTTCATGCAGCTTAAAAACTGCCAGCATCAGAAAAGACTGTCCTTGCAGGAAAAATACTGAAGAACAGTGACAGTGGAATAAGAAAGAATGGAAAGGAATCTGTTGTTTTCTTGTTTGTTTGTTTGTTTTTTGTTTGTTTTTCCCTTAAAAAGTCCTGGGGAAAATGTACTTAACATTTTTGTTACAATGTTCTTTAGATTTCTTTTCAATCTATTTCCAGCAAAAAAATGAAGGGAAGGAGCAAAAAGAGTGAACTCTCGTAATGAAAATAAAGTATGGTAACTAACACAGAAGTATTAATCACCGGCTGCAGAATTTACTCTGCCTTAGTGCAGGCTTCCATGGTATCTCCCACTTGTAGATTCTTTGTTCTGTAGTAAGTTAAGCTTATGCAACTTTGAGTAGAAGCATTAGAAAGGGTATCTCCGTGGCAGTGCTCAAGGCCAGGTTGGACAGAGCCTTGTGTGACATGGTCTAGTATGAGGTGTCCCTGCCCATGGCAGGGGGGTGGAACTGGATGATCTTAAGGTCCTTTCCAACCCAAACCATTCTATGATTGTGTGATTTATGAAATATAAAGAAACGTCTTTTTTTCAGTCCTCTTCATAGCTGTTGAACTCACTTTGAAATCAGCAAGAGGACCCAAGGCAATTGGAAGGCAAATTGACATACAGTTGTGTAAACATGCAGACACACAGACAAGCACACATATGCATGTATATATATCCCATTAATGCCTAAGCTGATGGAACCATGCTAAAACTGCATGATGTGGAACATGTTAAAATTCAAAAGTAAACTGCTGATGTAAACATGTTTTGACAAGTAACAGTTTATTAAAAATTTATGTATATGAAAATGTGTGGAAAGGACAGTACAGCGAGAGCCTTGTTTTTTTCTTTTTCGTTTTTAGGGGGTTTTTTTTCCCCTGAAAACAAGGTTTAATGTTAAATAGATGATTATAGGATGTTTCAAAGAAAAGATGTGAAATAGAAGATTTGTCCTTCTCTGTGAAGAAATAAAAGGCACATAAAAGAAGTGTAACTCCAGAGAATCAATTGAATTGAGCTCATAGATAGTGTTTTAAGGCCTAATAGCAGGGGACTGCAAGAGACTAACATGACAGGAAAGGCAGGAGAATGAAATACTATATGATCAGATAAGGGAGACAGGTAAGATTATGATTATGGGTGATTTTAGCCTCCCTAACAATTATGGAGAAACCTTTGAGATATTGGCTGATGGCATGAGGAATGATTGACGTAACAAATGATTATTTCCTGAAGCAATATATCAAGGGCTCTGCTAACAATTATTTCTAGTTTTGGTGTTACTCAGTGCCAGGATCTTAATAAGCATCTCTGGATCTGCTGATCCATTTGATGTAGTGCAGAAAATATAAAATACAGGATATTTCCTGAAAACTGTTACCAGACTTTCAATGAATCCTGAATCATAAAATAAGATTTGGGAAAGAATTAGATGGTGGGTGTAACAGCATGATTTGTTTGTGGAAAGCAAAGACCTTCCAATACTTCATGTGCTTTCCGTCCCAGCATAAGAGTTTTTACAAAGCCTAGATTCCAGAGTGCCTGTCACCTTGTATTGCCTTTCTCAGTCTCTGGAGCCTTTGATGCTTTACTTCTTGAATGTTAAGATAAAAACTTCTCACTCATTAGAATATTTCAAAAATTGATCTGAATCAGGACAGTGAAAAAGCTGAGCATAAGATCACAGATTTTTGAAAAGCACCTCAGGAAGTCTATGGTGCATTTCTCTACTAAAGAG
>JANRGW010001349.1:0-25134 GCA_024733675.1 Psilopsiagon aymara | reverse complement strand
GGCCACAAGTCAAAAACACAGTGCTGCACCAACTACTAAGAAGGGGAAAAATGACTGCTACTGCTGAACCCATGACAAAGCCAAATGAAAACTGGGGGATTTTGGCAGACTTTAGAATGACAAGAGACCTCAGAGGAAGATCATTTATATTCCCAAAGTCCATCCCCTTGGTCTGCCTGGCTTCAAGATGCATCAATATCAATAAAACACATCAATGTGTGCTCCCCTCAGGAGGGGATAATGGGAAGTTTTGCCCCACCTGAGGCAGGATGGACCTGTCACTGGAGGCAGAGCATGAACATAGCTTGGATCTCACACTTCAACAGAACTGCTGTCATTTTGAAACATCAGCCAGGTTTCCTCTCAAGAAAGCATCGGTCTTAACTTTATAAGCTGTGGCTTATGGATAAGCCATAAAGTTGACATTCTCAATTGCTCTCTGCTTACAGTTTTAAACGCTTCACTTTCTAGTCTTTGCTACTGTTAGCAAACCCTGTATGACGGTTTACTAGATAAAAAGCTGCAGGAGGATGTCAAAAGGTCCTCTTCCCCCAGAAACTCACGCCTGAGAGACCTGTAAGTTCTAGTAACAGTCCTGGCCCTAAGACTGGGATAAGTTCTCATTTTATCTGAGGTGGTCACCACCTGTCCATCAGACTAAGGTGCACTCCGAGGACACAACAGCCACACTACCCTACCAGCATTGCTTGTGCTCTCAAACAGGCAAGCAGGAACCAGCTTCGCAGGACTGGATACAGCATGCACAGAGTCATGTCTTCAAAAGCATCCATGCCAAGCAAGTCCACTCTGCTCCCCAGCTGCAGCCCCTACAAGGGCAAGACCAGAGCATCCATTGAGCCCTGCCTCAAGAGTAATGACTTCTACGTTTTAAGAGTCATGGGTACACAACACAATCTGGGAAGAACACACCAGCCTGGAAGCAAAGTGCTCTGCAACACCTTCCCAAGCCACAGGTAATAACCTGAGTACTTGGGGTGGGTGCCCAACCACTGTGCATCTGCGGTGCCTCTCCCTCGGCAGGCGCAGGCTGCCAGCGCCCGCTCCCGTGCTGTAACTTGTCTCCCAGCCTCCAGAAGGAGAGCCAGCACACGAGCCTCTGGAAGGCGATCACTCTGCAGAGGGGCCCCAGGGAACGCAGCCAAATTCCAGCAGGGACTTGCACTTCTGGCAGCTTTCCCTTAGAGCCAAGGGGACAGCGGGTCGCTCTCCTGGACACAGGGATTACTGTACCTGTTCCAGACACTTCAACAAACTGCAGAGCAGGAAGGATCATCCTGCTTGCACAGAGGCATAAAACCTTCTCTTTTGTCCCTGGCTGTGCCCAAGGCTTAAAGCAAACACTAATCAATTTTATACAGCCCGGAGAAGGGAACAGCAAAGCTGAATTCAACTCAAATGAAGATGAATTTCCCCCAGACCAGCATGTTTTAGAGCAATCTACAAAACACACACTCACTGACACACACAATTTCATCTGTCCTTGGGACCAAACACCGGGAGCTGGGTGCTACTGTGTACACCCTTTCTCTGGCTGGGGAAGTGACAGTATTCCCACATTCAAAAGGTACATTCCAACAGCTTGCTTGGTACTTCCCAGCCAACAAAACACTCATAGAGGATACACAAGATTTATTCCAACTTTTGAGAACATGAAGAGGGAAGTAACTATCCCTCTCTAGCCTGGCCCTTCCTTAACATCATATTGATCTCCCTACAGTGAAAATGATGTCTGGAAAGGACAGCCACAACGATGGTGGATAAAGCAAGCAGCCAACACAGGGAGGAACAAGAACTCCCCTTTTCTCCTCGTCCTTGTAACACACAGCCAGGCTGCTGGTGAGTATGCAGCCTCACAGGAAACCTCTGCAGTTAATCAGATGCTGCATGACATATATCCAAATGACACTTTGCTCCTGTCTTGGGCAGTAATTCCACTTGAACAAAAGAGGCAGAAAATACAGGAAGGCGCATGCAATGCCACATGCCATAATGAAGAAGCACAGTCAAATGGAACCTGCAAGCTGCTACTTCATCCCCTACATCAGCAAACAGGCACTCTTTCCACAGAGATGCTACTGGCAAGGACACAAGATCCTCCTTCCTCAAGCTCGAAAGTGCTGGTGCTTGGGCACAACAGCCCATAGTCCAGGGGCAGGTCAGCATGTCTCACCTAGAGATGACCAAGGAAAGGAGACAGGATCCTTGCAGGAAACCTTCCCATTTTGCCCTTCAGAGCGAAGGGGGTTTCCAAGTTATTCGTGGTAGCCCTACCCAGCACCTCACTTCTCTCATCTGCAATAGGCATGTCACACTGCCACCCTTACAGACAGGGCTGACAGGGCAGCCCCAAAGCCTGAGCTCCTCCTCAAGAGTACTGGCTAGACACGTAGAAGCAGCACACGAACCTGGATGTGACACATGGTTGCCCAGGGAAGTTGTGAATGCTCCATCCTTGGCGGTGTTCAAGGCCAGGTTGGACATAGCCTTGGGTGATATGGTTTAGTGGGAGGTGTCCCTGCCCATGGCAGGGGGGTTGGAACTGGATGATCTTAAGGTCCTTTCCAGCCCTAACTATTCTATGATTCTATGAATTGCAGAGACACCTGAGTCATCATGATACAATCTGGAAGCAGCACAATTAGAAACATCTTTAAAGATCACTTTGAGCATCTCAGCTGCAACAAATCCCTTAACATCATTTCTGTCATTATCTGACTGAATGCATGAGATGACTTATCTGAGGTAACTGCATCTCATTCAATCTTCTGGGGTGTTTTTCTTTCATCTTCTCCAGAACTGCTGTGCTTTCTTGGCAGACAATCACCAGGTAGGAAGCACAGCAACCCTCTCCACTAATTCTGTTTTCTGCACTCTCAGTTTTCTAACAAACAACTATTTTTCCAACTGACCCTCAATACCCTTGGCAAAAACACACAGCCCAAGCAGCAGAAGAAAAGTAGTGGAGTGTAGGAGCCAGCCAGCACCTTCACGGTTGAGGGGCTTGTTCATGCAGTGCTTAGAAAGCAGGAAAGATGAGACGTCCCGCTGCTTTTCTGGCTTTAGGTCCTGGTTCAACCACCATACATCACCATGCTGAACTTTTTTCCATTGCAATTCTAGGCTTTTATTTACACAGTGACTTGGCAAACCACGCTGTGGCCTGTGCCCTGTTGTTACAAATGCCTTTGCGTTCTGCAGAGCATCCCAGAAGTGGCCCAGAAAGGGAGAGTCAGAGCAGACAAGAGAAACACAAGCACAGTCAAATCCCTAGAGCTTTGTTGAAGACATGGGAAAAAACTACAAATAACCCTATTAAACTCTCACACTGTTCTAGGACAAAGCAGAACACGCACATTGGCACAAAGAGCAAAGGACTGCTCGAAAAGCTGCAAGTGCATTTAAACCCTGTACTTGGACTTACATGCTGCAACAGACCCTGAGGTAAAATGGCTGTTTGGAAAGACAGCAGCAGGCTGCCAGGCAGATGCAGCCAGCTTGCCTCAGCCTCACAAGGTCGAAGTGTAGAACCTGATCAGCTCCTACAGCACTGCAGGACCCTCCCCACAGCACCCACACCACTGCAGAATGTTCTGGAGCAACTGTTTCCCAACCAAGAACGAGGGGTGGAAGCTGCAGCCTCTTAACAACACATAGATCAGTTGATGTGCATTGTGCCCTGTTACCTATGGCTGAAGATACAATTGATACACACAAGGCTCTGCACAGTACACAACTACCATCTGGCATGTATTTGGAGGATCGATACTGACAAACACTGCACAGATTTGACGTGGTTATGGTTCTCAGCACCTGACATCAGTCTCACTGGACTGTTTCACGTAAAGCTGAATTCAGTCTACAAGGTACATGGAGAAGCCCAATGTACTACAATGACAACGTCTTTCCTATTTGTAGAACCCAAAACCCACCTAACATTCCTTCTCCATGGGGACAATGCAGCACTGGCTTATGTTATGAATCATGACTCCAGGCAACATCACAGCAAAAAACAAGTAACAAAAGCTTTCATTAATATAGAAGAATTGACCAAAGCTAGCAAGTCACCTGGAAGCTCTTCTCTGTCAGTACAAGTCCTGTCAAGAGCCTCCACTAAGAATTTCAATGCAAGACAAAGAGATTTCAGGCATACCACAAAGGATTAAGCAAACAAAAGCATCCAAGTGTATGCACCCCTTGGTCAGTAAACCATTATCAGATTCAGTGCCTGTCACAGATCAGCAGCTCATAGATAAGATATGTCAAATCAATTCTAAACCAAGTGATTAGAGACGAGAAACCATCACTGATAACAGCATCATGGAGGGAGGCACAGAGCCCCATATCCATTTGTATTAAGCATGCATTATTTTATGGCTGAAAGCCCTACATTAGCCTTCCAAGGCACAGCTGCTGGTCTGTGCATTTTCTCAAGGCAATCACAGCAGGCAAGAGGACTGCACACTCCCAGGGATGGGGAATTTGTCTGCTGTCATCTGCCTAAGGTCACAGGAAGGACCAAATCCTCCTACAACCAATATCCTAACAGAAACAATAGTGTAACAAAACATTTGTCATGGATGTATCTGAAGGCAATCAATGGCTCCTCTCCACTATGCAAGTCCTTGCACTGCCCACATACCCTTCACTCTTGGTAGCTGGGAGCTGCTTCTTCAGAGTTTCTTTATCTTCAGCTTTCAAGATGCTGAAGCCCAGGAGCTGGGTGGCCCCATATACCGGGAGGAAGCCCAGCTCGGCTCGGCGGCTCACAAAGCAGTCTGGGTGGTACCAGTTATCGATCATTCCCAACTGTGGCTTTTCAGGATGCACCATCTTCTTGGAAATCCGGATCTGGCCCTGATGGAGGTTAAAGCAACATAAGAGAAATTGTTAGGCCACTCTGGAAGGAGCTGGGTGTTAAGTTCCCAACATGATGCTTCCTAAACACCTGTAAAATAGCAAGTTCCTCTATCAAAGCCTGCAACTTTTGCTCAAGCCCTTTGACCACAGTTCCTCTACTTGCTTCAACAATCTTTGTAGGTTGAACACACAGCTTTTTAGACAGTTTTCTGTTCAAAAAGGATAACCGTGTAGTCTTTGTTGCAACTCCCAGTAAGCCTGACCAAGCAAAACTCACATAACCAAACCCATGCAGGCACCTCTGAAACATTAAGTCCCTACCTCTCAAGCACCAGCACTGATACAGTCTCACCCCATCTTACTGCAAATTACTTTTCAGATGCCCCATGAGTAGCTATTGGGTGCTGCAATACTTCATGCTCCCACAAAGAAACGTCTACACAAGTCAGCAATGTTTCTGCAGACACAAGCATACCAGCACTGGTGTTTGGTCTTTACCAACTCTACCCAACAAGTCTATTCATAGGCTCACAATTTAATTTTGCCAACTGTCTTTAAAAGTAGAGCACCAAGACATACGTCAACTACAGGGCTACACCACTGTTTTTGTCTGCTTTCCTGGAGTTAATATGGATATGCTGCACACAAACACAGTTGGTCTGGCTAAGGAGGAGGCCAACACCTTTGCAGTGCTGCAACAAGCACAAAGAACTGCAGTCAGAACAGCTCTCTTGCCATGGAAATGCTGGTGAGCAGTGCTCCAGCCTGCTCGAAGACCCAAGTGAAAGGAAGCATGGGTGGGTTTGAAGCCAGGCTACAGCACCTGAGGGATGCCTTTACTGTCAGCTGTCCAGGATACAGCTGCTCCTCAGACACAGAAACGTAGCTCTGCAAGTGCTTTCCATATGCAGGAGAGACAGGAACCAATTATGAAAGTCATGCTTTGAAATGGAAATGGTGGGAGAAAAGACAAGAGATGGAGAAGAAAGGTCTTTTTACCTTTTCTATTTTCTGTTCACAGCCTTTGCAAGTGCTTCTGTTAGACTTGGCATACTCTGCAGCAAAGTCATTTAGGCTCTTGTCAGCTTTGCCACCTCCTTCCTGTTCCCCTCCTTTTCCTGGAGAACAAAGCAAATACAGAGTTCAGCTTTAAAAGGCATTCCCTTATTTTCTTATTCTGTGTCCCAGCTTGTTAGCACTCTGGATTAATAAACCTGTGTTCCCTCAACTCATCTGTCAAGAATGTGAACACAGAGCAAGGTAAGCATTCCATATTCAAAAGTGCTTTTATAATAGAAAGACTTTTTCAAAACAGCCAAGTAGCAACTGTACAGGACTGCTTAGTTAGTGATTTTAAAAGACTTTCAAGGGTATACAGAGCTGAACCTTTCTACTTCTTTCCTGAAAGTAGTGTAAAGTGAGATCTTACTGAAGACCTGACTGTAATGGGAGTCACAAATAGCTCTGCTTCAAAGCAAAACTCCTCTTCCCACCACCAGTTTCCTTCTGCATTTCTACATTTCAACAGGCAAACTTCAATCTACAACTGAGACACAGTGAGTTTAGTCTGGTCTGTACTTAAATCTTCCCACTTGCTCCCCTGACTCACCAGGTCATGTGTAACAAATTCAAAGTGCCACTGGAACCATACCCTGCAGGGAAGGTACCACTAAAACAACATACTTATAATGGCATTTGTTAAAGAACTGAGAACAAAATGCACCAATCATGATAACAAGAAATATTTGGCAATACATCTGCCAGCTGATGTGGCTTTTTCCCTCATTGATTCGACATGATACTGCCAGTGTCCTAGCCCTGGAGTGCAGAGACACCACTTCAACTCTTCCAACATCACTTGCTGAAGAGGACACAGCAATCAAATAACCACAACAACAGCTT
Organism: Psilopsiagon aymara; assembly: GCA_024733675.1. Classification (NCBI taxonomy): domain Eukaryota; kingdom Metazoa; phylum Chordata; class Aves; order Psittaciformes; family Psittacidae; genus Psilopsiagon; species Psilopsiagon aymara. Next base: position 18,354 of record JANRGW010001349.1, on the reverse strand, counting down.
AAGAAGAGGGAGCAAGGCTCCAGCTGAACCTCCAAACACCAGCAGACCTCTGCTTACCTCCTCCAGGGCCTCCAGTCTCAATGGCTTTCTTGATTTTCTCCTGATCTTCCCACCGAAGCTCTGGGAAGCCGTCAATGTCTGCATGGGACACGATTCGAGCCCGCTTCCAGAAGCAGCTGTAGTGGTGCCAGTGAGGGACTTTGCCATCAAACATGGGAGACTAAGAAGAAAGTACATGATGGCAGGATGAAGCAACAAGACAGGATCAAGGAGGGGAAAACAAAGCAAGATAAAAAAGACCGAGTAAAGTGATTTATGTATATATATTATTTTTTTAGGAGATTGATACTATTTTGGACAAAGTCTAAGAAGAAAATCTACCATGACAGACAAGCTGCTGGAGAGATCCCAGATGGGATAGACATGGATGAAGCATTTACCTAGCTTAACCAGTTCATCACCCTGCTGCTTAGTCCATCGGTTTAACTCAAAACAGAAAGGTCATAGCCTCAGCATGGCCATACCAACCATGAGCAGACAAGGATGGGTTTCTTCTCTATGAGAATCAGACCATCTGCAGGCACGAGCAAAGCAAAACAGAGGTTACGGGAAAAGTAACATGAGTCACAGCACGTGGCTCAGCTGCTACAACCTCCTCTGAGGCTGCTGGCCATGCTCTGCAGGACCTCTGAGTGCACCACACCATCCCCTTGAGAGCCACTTCTCCAGCAAGGTGATAGGGTCCGTACCCTACAGCCTGTCACCCAGCACAAGACAGGAAGAGCAACTCCAAGGACTGTGGCCTGGAAAAATTCCTGAGGGAGCTGCAGGAGCCAAAGGCAAAACTTCAGGGAAACACCAGAGCCCAAGAGTCCTGGATCAGGACTGCAGCACCACCCAAATGCTTCCCAAAACACAGGTCCAGAGCACCCTGCCTTGCACCAGCCTCATAGTGGAAGTGCTCCACTTGCTCTCACCTCACACACACTAAGTACCAACCTGGCATCGCTCACACTGGTGACCCATCAGACAAAGCAACCGTGCAGTGGTTTGGCTCCAAGTACCACACAAACAACTGCTGTACTAATAATACTGAGTGCTGTGTAATTATTATTAGCAACGATATAGAATTAATGACCTAGGAAAGTGTTCTACATATCACCCACCAACAGGAGGGAGATCTCCAAGCTGAAAAAAACAGCATTTATAAGCAGGAAGAATGAGGACAGGGTTCTGAAAACCACAGTGTGTGACTAGAAGAGCTGGGAGCCCCAATTACAACTGACCATCAACCAAAACCGTAAGAGGACATTAGCATTTGTAGATGGACTCTTCCCACAAGCCAGGATTACCGGTTACCCTCAGAGCACCACAGCAGCTCTCAGTGCATGTGGATGTCACAGGCAGCTCTGGCACTGAAAGTTGGAGCTCTGGGCTCATGTTTGAAGTTCTCCTGGAGTCCCACATGGCTCTGTCCCTAGGCAAGGCTTTGGGGGCACAAGACACTGCAGGTCGTGGAAGGGGAAAGACATGGCTCAACCATGCAAGCAGGGAGTAGATCTTTCTCTGTGTGAGAAATGAAACCTAGAGCTCGTTTCACAACTTCGCCCAGCTCACCTATCTCCAGACTATAGTTTCCTAAACAAACTATGGAAGAAGGAGAGATTCACTTTCACATTGCACCTGCAGATAACAGCTGGAAGCAAAAGTGGAAGCTGCGCTGCTCTTGCAGGGCCTAGTGCCGAACACTGAGCATCCCACTGCCATTCAGAGCTCTTCACTTGAGGAATCAAAACAAAAGGGTAGCTATAATAGAAATGCCACTCAGATAACTACTGTCTGGGCACCCCTTTAACTTCTTATGCATGATTTGCAGACCTCAGTGCACTGAAGGCAGTGCAGAGGCTGTTCTGCACGGGATTTCCCCAAGAGGAAACAAGGGGGATGTGTGCCCTAGTGAAATCTGGGCCTCTGAAGCGGATGCTCAGCAGCAGGGTGCGAAAAGTGCTCTGCCAGCACAAGAACTGGCAGTGGGAAGAAGCCCTTTGCAGAAGTAAATTATAGGTGGTTGGTGCGAGATCAGCAGCTCTGGGGAGATGGCTGGCCAAAAGGCAGTGGCTCTGTGATGGATGGCACAGCCTCAGCAGCCCCCAGGAGAGCACTCAATAAAGCTAACCCTATGAAACCACACTCCATGAACTAAGGCATGCTACGCTCCGGCAGGCTGAGGAAACGCCACGGCACCTAAACTTAATGGGGAAAACAGGAAGAGATAACAAATGTGAGGGAACCAGAGAAGCAGCAGTGGGAGGTGGGGAGGAGATAGGACACTTCCAAGAGTGCAGCAGGAGGAACAAAAGGCATCAGGAACACGTGTGAGCAAACACTGCAGCTCCCCACCGCACAGCTCCACATCCTTCCCAAGGGACGGAGGCTTTGGGGAACAAAAGCACAGGAAGGGATTTCCTCCCTGGGGAATCAGCGCCTGCCTCCAACTCGGGCAGCTCAGGCAAGTGCCAACTGAGCCCTTCATCTCCAAGCGCGGCCTCCCCCGGGGGCACAAGCCACTCTCGGTCGCTGGTCTCAGCCTCTGCTTCTCAAGCGATGGGAGCCAGGGAGCTCATCTGCAGGGCTTCGATCCAGCATCCGCACCCCATCTCCTCGCTAGTTCTCCATAAATACACGTATAGGCATCGTTTATCTTCCACCAGACACTGCGACACACACCAGATTCAGCTCGCTGTGCCTCTGCATCACCCGAATGCTGCAAGAGCTCCTTCATCTCCCTCACCAAGCAGAGGCCGAGGGTCACCCGACTGGGAACGGCAAGAGAGGCTGCGCTTCACTCCTCCGCGCATCCATCCATCCATCCATCCATCCCCCAGAGGAGCGCCGCTTGCCTCCGCTGCAGAGACACCGATTCCCTCCCCATCTCGCTCCGCAGGATGCGATTTCAGGCCGGCCAAATCGGCAGCACAGCTCCGTGCAGGGCTCCCAGCCCAGACGGAGCCCTTTCATTTTGAGAGGAAACCGCACCAGTCTCGTCCCCAAAAGCCAAAATAACCCGCGGACGGCTGACAGCAAAACATGCCTTCGCTCTCAGACTGCCAACTGCAGCACAGCCCCGCTCCGTGCGCTGTACAACCGCATCACGCTGCCGGCAGCCCTGCCCCGTTTCAAGGGGAAACCGAGGTGGCAGCACGGCGCCGTCCCCGCGTGGCGGGCTCGGTTTCTCCTCCCCACATGCGCACCCCGCAGCGCTCCCGGGGGCACGGACCCACCGAGACCCTCGGTTCGCCTTTCCCTCTGCCAACAAAGAGCGGCGTGAGCGGGCGGCCCCTCCGCCGCGCTTCACCTCCCCGCGGCGCAGGCCCTGCCGCGCGGTACCTGCACCATGAGGGCGAGGCGCAGCGAGTCCTTGGCGATGCTCTCGCCGCACTTCTTGCATGAGGCGCGGCCGCTCTTGGCATACTCAGCCCGGTACAGCTTCTCCGCGGGCTCCGCCATCGCTGCCCGCACCGCACCGCTCCGCACCGCACCGCGATACTCCTCCCGCCAACCTCCGCCCGCCCGCAAGGGGAACTAGCCGAGCGCCGAGCGCGCCCCGCCGCCGCAGTGCCCCGCCGGATCTGCAGCTCGGCAGATCGATTCGGCGCACCTCGCGCCGCCTGGAACGATCCGGTTTGGTACGGGGTATCAATGGGGGGTGGGAACGGCGGCGCGTCACGTGGCGCCCCAGCGTCTGTCTGCGCGCGGTCCTACCGCCCCACCGCCCCTGCGCTCAGTGGTCCGTGCCCGGTGGCCTCACCCCCGCGGGACGGCAGCTCCCGGGGTTGAGGTTAGGGAGGACCGGCGGGACCCTGCGTCCAGCGGCTCCGTAGGACGGGGAGCAGCCGCGGGTTCGTGTCGGCTCCCCCCGGCCTGAGGGAGCCTGCAGGCGAGAGCGGAGCGCCCAAACCTTGGGGGATCCGTGCGGCCCCTCAGCCGCTGCTGGTCACACGATTTCACTCAAGGTGGAGTTTCCTCCGGTTACCCTGGGATAACAGTATGGTTGCTGGAGAAAGCAAGAAACAGCTCTTGGATGAGTTCTGTCTTGTCTTTTTTCGCTCTTACGGGAGGCAATATGCTCTAGCATCAGCAGAGAGCATTGATTCCGCAGCTTCGCTGGAGAAAGGAAGAGGAAACTGAAATTGTTCCAATCCCTTGACATTTGTCCTTAGTTTTATAATGATTCCGGAATTGGTCCCGGCTGGGCTTCAGACACCTCGCATGTATCAACTGGACTTGCACACCACCATCTCGGCAAACCTACGTGGCCCGAGATGGTAGCACGTAACACACCTCTAATCCTGCACTTCCCACTTCCCAGGCTGTCACACGTTTGCTATGAACAAAGGAATCCTTCAACCCCCTGTGGCCAGCGGTGTGCCGGGGATGGAAGGTGCACTGGATGCATCCTTGGGGAAGGCGGAAGAAACTTAAATCACTGTAAATCACTAGGTGGTGCTGCGCGCACACCATCAGGTACGAGCGCTCTCTGCAGCAGCCTTCGCTATTTCTAGTTACCTCTTGCAGAAGTTCTCGCAGCAGACGCAGCGGGTCAGGGGTGGATCAGTCCCACCTGGAGAAAAGTGAAAGACCCCAGAGGACTCTGATCCAGAGGATGTGACCAGGAGCTGCAGGTGGCTGCACCCCATCCATTGCCTGCCGGGGCTCTGCCCAGTCTGAAGGCAAAAAAGTTGCATTGATCATTTCAACAATCCTGCGGCCATCCTGCTCCACCCGAGGTTTTCCATGAGAAAAGCCAATTACACACAAGGAAGAGTCGACTCTGTCCTGAGCCTGTTTAACTCGGATCCCACCTCTCCCAGGCGGTCCTCTGCCAAGAGCTGACACATGAAAGGCCAAGCGAGCAGTAATTGCTTTCCAAGTGTTTGCCAGCCTCCTGAGATTTGCGGCACAGGGATTTTCTGCATGCCATCATCCTGGGGGAGTTTTTCTTCCAAGAATTTGTCCAGCTTCTCTGAAAATACTTTTCTTTTTCTTTCTTTTTTTCTTTAATATGGTATTTATTTATAGAGTTTCAACAAGAGAGAAATGGCTTCTTGTTAGTGTCTGCTCTGTCTGGGGCCACTTTTACTTCTAAGGAAAGGCAGCCTTGTCTAAGTACTAAAGCACTGCTTCACAACCTGCAGCCTAGAGACCAGCAGGGACCTGTGAGATACCAAGGAGCAGTCTACAGAGCCATACACAGAGACTTACAGGCTTGTTTTCTTTGCATGAAAACGAGCAAAGAAAGTGGCAGTAACAAATGGTTGTTCAAAATGTAGCCTATTTTTTTTTTTTTTGGTTGAGAATTCAAACCACTAAACTAATGCCATACAAAATGCGGTTTAGTGGGTTTTCCTTTTAAAAGGGGTAGGTGGTTCTTCTGCATGAATGAGCTCAAACACACCACACAGTGAAAGGATCAAGCTCAAAGCTCTGGATGTTCCTCCACCTTTTCAATCTGACTTTGAGAATGCATTACTTTGTATGGTTATAAACAGTATAAGTCTTGCCTTGAAACAGGGATGTCTACACAAAAAAGAATGATAGTGTTATGATTCCTCTTACTGCAATGCAATTTCCTCTGTAGGCAAACTGTCCCCTTGATTTGTGGTGTTGGAGCTGCCAAACCACGTTAATCCCTTTCATAAATCTATGGATCTCAACAGATCCGCCTTGTTCTGCCACACTGTTTCCCAAGTGTGATACGTGGATCACAATACATCCCTTCCCCACTCCTAGGCTGGGGGGGGACGGGGACGGGACGACAACAGCAGTGAGTTAGTGCTCATGCAGGGCCCTTGGTAACACAAACAGCACTGAGGATGCTATGTTTTGTTACCAAACTGAGATTGTTCTGGCAGCATCTGCAAGGCCAGTTTCCTTAGGGACCATCCCTTCAAGTAAATTCCATATGTCAAGATCTCTGGTATTTGGCTGCTGGGTTTTACCAGAGGCTGCAGAAGGAGCAGGCGCAGCTAAAGACAGAAAGGTTTTGATGGCCCCATGCAGGCTGTCTACATCCCCTTCTAACAATATTCCCATCTCAATTCATGCTGACTTTTGGGATCCCAAAGTGCTGTGTGGACATGTAAGACCAATGATTTGCTTTACCTCTTTTACCAGAACAGAAATCATAGAATCACAGAATAGTTAGGGTTGGAAAGGACCTTAAGATCATCTAGTTCCAACCCCCCCTGCCATGGGCAGGGACCCCTCCCACTAAATAATGGGTTACAGCATCAAAAGCCTAAGAGATAAGTTTTGCTTCTCTCCAAATACTGATTCTGAGATACCAAACTGGCTGCAGGTGCTTACAATGAGCCAGGAAAAATCCATATCACACATACAACCATGGGCTCCCACAGTTCACTGTGCTGCGGACAGAAGCATGGGTGAGGAAGCGGATCTAACCAAAGGGTCTAACCAAAATGTCAGGATATTTGGTGTTTTTCCTAAAGCCTCTGTTTCTGGGGTCGTGGTCATACAGGGATCCCACCTTTAGAATGCTCCCTCCAGAGGCCCTCTTCTATTACGCCCTTCCCTCCCCAAAACAAGTAAAGAAGGAAAGAGCAACCAAAGAAAACCCAGCTCTGATGGTTCTGAGACTCTCATTATGTGAAACTCAATGCCAGGCATTCAGATGTCTGGTTTGTGACTTCAGGACACCACAGAAATCTGTCTTTTCCTTTCTAGACCATTTTGCACTAGAGTCCTCTAAAAGCCAGAGGGAAGTGGATCAAATTCCTGGTACCAGGAAGCCATAAGATGTCTCTTTAGTGTCACAGGATTAAATGCTTCTCCTCACATTGTGCTGACAGTACCCTGAGTGCTAAATTCTCCAGCCTGTGTTGCATTGGGCTCCATATCTGACATGCTTGAGATGCCTTCCTACAAGATTTCCACCCTGCTGAGCATCTCATAAAGGGTGAGAAAATGCTGGACATATATATGGAAAATTATTGCTTATAGCCTGCAGAGGAGTCAAAACTGTTCTTGCTCAAGTCTGCATTTGTTGCCTGGGGGGAGACTTTACATTATCTGCTTTTGATATTGGGCAGCTTGAGAGTACTGTAACAAAACCCCATTCAGTGCTGGGTTATCCTGTCTATGTGGATGATCCACTTCTTTCATGCTGCTGCACTTAATCAGGGTGGCTGGTATGACCCTGTTTGCATTTAGGCAACAAGCTACAGGCAACAACTGCTATGGCTCAGCTATGTCTTCCTTGCTTATGTGAGTGATCATTGACATCAGTGAGACTGTGCCAATGGGAAAGGGGTGCAAAATCATGCACCCCACATCTAACCAAGTGTCATATTGTCTTTTCTTTCCCCTGAGTAAATCAGAGAGCTTATCTTCCTGTCTGGGGGTTCTAAAATATACTTTGAAGAGCTTAATACCATCCCACGGCTCCTCTCTCTTGGATGATAACTTACATATGCAATCTCTTAAGCTGAATTTTGAGTGTTCCTGCAGGGCAGAGGTGAAGTTTTGGTGCGCAGAGCTGACTTCCTTCTCAAACCTCCCAAGCAATTTTGTCTTACAGACCAGCTCTTGTCTTACAGAGCAGCTTTTGTCTTACAGAGCTCTCAGGGAAGCAGCTCTGATGGTTCCCCCATTCTTTAGAAAGCTTCTTTAAATAAACCTGTTTTTTTCAGCTTTCCAGACGCCTGGGAAAATACATGTGGGAAGAGGCAAGGAAGGAGGGGGTGGTAGAGGAGAAGCAGCATCTCAGACTGGGAGTTTAACTGGACAGCACTGTCTCAGTAAATACAGTGGTAACAAAGCGGTGGTGTGACTTACACATCCTGAGCCTGGGGAAGGTCATAGTCTGAAGTCGTGGCAGGGAGCTGAGTGCAGCCACAGAGCTCGACATGGTATCTGGGTGCTTGCCAGGCTCTGAGGTTATTCCCTCTGACATTATCCCCGTATAGGGAAGACTGTGCCATTATCCCCGTTTTATAGTCCCCATGCTGCAACCGAGACACAAATGACTATTTGATGAAATTAGAGAGTGGGAAATTAAAAAGGGTGAAAAGAAATTTGTCTCCTGCAAGTTAATTAAACCACAGCATCTACAGCTAAAGGCAGATGTTGTGGCAAAGTAATGCTGGAAGAACTCATTTAGAGCTCTCCTAAGTGCAAATGTTAAAAGAGACATAAAACATTGAGCTTTGGAGATTAAGCCCCTACCTAATTAATGATGGTCATGAGGAGACATAATATGGGGAAGAGATGATCCTCAGTCTCACTGCAGGGCCTTCCTTTGGAATGCTCAGTCTGGTGAGTTGGAGATGGATGAGCACTCACCAAGTGGGCAGCTGTGATCCCTTCTTGATTTCTGCTACCTGCCAACAAGAATAAGGAATCACATCCAAGCAAAAAGCAGATCACAGCTCTGCCAAATGCTGCACTAATCCCACAGCCATTTGGTCAGGCAGGCACAGTTCATGTACACAGTACCCCTTGCTACTTTTTTTGTGTGACACTGCCCAGAAGCTTTCTCCCCCACCTGAGTTTCCAAGCACTATCTTTCACCTATGTGATGCAGCATGGCTGTTAAGCATCCTGCCTGTGTGGATGCCACTTGTAAAAACCTTTGCTGCCAAAGAAATTAAGCATCAGCTGCAACACTGGAAATGTTCAGGAGGAGGAACTGGGAGAGAGCTGGGAAGTTCATGCTCTGAGATCTGTGTGTGCCAGTCCCAAGCTATAGCATTATGGAGAACGAGCTCAGTTAAGGCTGGCAGTTACCCCGTACAAAGCTCCAAACAAATACATCTTGCCTCCATGTAGACTTGAAACCAAGCTGTTGCTCCTCACTAGGCACCACACTTCTTGGCTCCATGGCAGATAACCACCCTTGGGATGGCAGATACCTGCCCTACCTGTGCCAGCTAGCCTGAGTATTCTCTGTGCCTGCACAGCTGCCAAAACACACATTGGGCAGCACAAGATACCACTTAGAGAGTCTGGATGTGGGTCCAGCACCAGATACCACTTAGAGAGCCTGGATATGGCTCCTGCATAAGATATCACTTAGAGAGTCTGGATGTGGGTCCTGCATAAGATATCACTTAGAGAGTCTGGATATGGGTCCTGCACAAGATACCACTTAGAGAGCCTGGATATGGGTCCCAGCTTGGGTCCTTGAAAATGAATAAAAGAAAGCAAAAAATAAGAGCCTGAAAGGGACAGAGCAGCCTGTGACACTCTCAGTAGCATTGTGCTAATGGGCTACAGAAGGCAATGACACTTCCAGTGACCTGTGCATGCTCTTCAGGTCTATAGGCCCCTCTCACAGGTACCCGCAGCCTCTGAAACAAATCCATTTTGCAATAGCAATTTCTTACAGCATCCTGGGTTCTATTGGAGCAGTGAAACTGCACAAGGAACTGAAACATGTCAAGTTACAGACCCAGCTAGTCCCTGTCATTAATCCAAACCCTGGATCCCATCAGATTTGGACAGACACAAACAGTTGAGACGAGCTGAACACACTTTGCTTTGCTTGTACCCACACCAGCTCTTCTTGTCAGGCAAAGGGCAAGCCTGCATTTGTTCAGAGACTCTGCAGTTCTGCCCAGGTGAGCAGACGATGATTTTTCAGGTCTCTGAGCACCCATTATGTGACTAATTCCAGTAATACATTAAGTGCCACAAGTGAGGGTGACAGTGGAGGCTACACTACCCCATAACTCATCCCCCTTGCCTCTTGATGAGGAGGTTTCCTGTTACAGGAAACCTCATTATCCTCATTGCTCTCCTTACAGACTCACTCTCATTCTCAGTTGCCTTCAGGCACAAACATGTCTGGTCCCTGAAACTTCATATGTTCTTTTTCCTCAGTTGCCAAAACACTGCAAGATGCTCCCGGTCCATAGGACCCTGGGTTTAGCCAAGAGCTCAGCACTGCTTACACTCATTTAGAAGAGCTACGTATTTTCTGCCTGGGTTGTAACGTGGCAAAAAGCCAGTCTAGCCCCTCTGTAATCAGTTGGTTTCAGTGATCTGCTTGTACAAAATGCCACAATGGGGAGCACTGACCATTTCATCTAACTGAGTTTGCTTTTTGAAGTGTTTCTCAGCCCTAATACAATCACACAAGTTCATGTCAATAAATATCTCCAAGTATGGATTTTATCTTGACAGTCTTCTTAAAACTGCAGAATCCTGACAGGGAATCTCAGTTTTCCTTTGTGACTAATGAGAGTTAGGGCATTGCCTAAAGGATAATTTGATTCTTTGTCTTAATAAAAATGAACTTTTAAAAGGGTATCTGATATATTCACAGATCTGCAAAATATCCATCCACTAATTCAGGTCCCTTGCAGGGTTCTAATTCCAGAGATCCCACTTCCACAGACTGCACAGGGAAGGAAGGCTGGAAGCAGAACACAAGGGTCCTGATGTCCGACCTCAGAGAACAACATCAACACTGAGTACCCATCAAAGCAAATCGGGTACAATCAGGCTAACTTTGTTTGCTCTGTGTTAGTAGACAAGCTATATATAAAGCACACCAGGGACCTAAAGCCCACAGGACAGTGATAATGTATGGCATAAATTAAAGGAAGCAATGATCAAAGTGACTGCTTGATAAATACATCAGACCAGCCAAAGGCAACACATTTCAGAGGAAGATGTTAGTTTTCAGTAAAGCTTCAGCAATCTCTCTGGGTACTGAGTGAACTTTACAGAGGGTTAGCAGCCCTGGAAACTGAAGTCCTCTCTTTGCCCAGAGAAAAGCTGCATGAGGGCAGTAAAAGCCAGTTTTACCACCAATACATCTTATTCCTGGGCACACTGACCTCTTGGTAGGAGTAGGAGGGGAACCAATCCACCTCTTTGCTAAGGCAGACCCCCGAAGTGAGGGAGGTGAGACCACAAGCCCACTTCATGGGGCTCAGCACATGTTCATGTGATGGCAGCTAATTTAGGGTACAATCAGCTTTCAGTTACCTAAGGGGAGCTTGCATGGCCCTGACTTCCCGCAACACCGCAGGCTACGGTCCAGTGCTGTGAGGGGTGATGCAGAGGACAAGCAGCTCCTGCCTGCCTTGATGTGCTGGCAGCGGTTGCTGCTGCAGAGAAACTGGCCTTGGCACCTCTCAGAGGGAAAGGCTCCAAGTTTGCTCACCAGATCTTGTCTTCAGATGCTTTGCCTTATCCCAGCTTTTGCTCCATCTGAAAGGAGTTATTCCTGCCTGACCCAGAGTCAGCTTTGGCAGAGGCCTCGTTGCTATTCTCAGCTTCCTCAGGTCGTGTCCCTTCTGCTATATCAGCCTTATTCCATGGTCTATAGCTACATTTCAAAAGCGGCTTTTGGAAAGTGAGGTCCTCTTTTACAGTGTCTGTAATAGAATCAACCCGTTGCAGGGAGCAGGGCAGAGGCCAGAAATCCTCTGTTTCATTAAACAATGAACAAATCAATGACCTCTGGAAGAGATCCTGAAGTCCCACTCTTCCCCTTTCCAGGGTTGCACATGCAGTTGCTAATTTGTTGTCATGTGCACACTTACCCCAGTGGCTGCTTATTAAGACAGATCCATTATCATTACTGCAGATAGGATGAAATGCTCAGACCCCCCACTGAGCCAAAAGTTTGTAGGAGTGAATGGGGTACCATCACTTTCATTATCTCCTTTAACATCAAGAATTGAGTGACCAAACCCAGCAGGAAACGTAGCAAGGAACTTCCATTTCCTATCCAAGGGAAAGCATACTGAAGTCAATTATCTAGGGCATGAATGCTCATGGTTCTCCCAGAGGAAAATGCCTTTTTAGTTGAATGGTCTTAATTAGTTATCGTGTCATATTTCTATTCACATCCCCAAGAATCAAAACAGGCCAATATATGACAGTGTACACTTCTCAGGACAAAGTATGAGGAAGAAGGAGAGAAAAGAAATGTATAGCAGCACTTTGATTTACACCAGCTTATTTCGGCTGCTTGACACCTTGGAGGTCAGAGCATCCTGGCCAGGGAGGACCTGGGTGCGAAGCAGCCCTATAGTTGCTTCCACCTGCACAGGCTGGGTAAGCAAACTAAGCCCAGAGCTGCTCTGGCTAGCAAAGCTTTCTGCCCCCCCTAGTCCTGACTCAAGCCTTGTGTGCATGGATCTTACATGTCTAGAGTTAAACATACACTTAACATGTCTTGTTGGATCCTTGTTGGATTCTTAAGCCTGGTGCCCAACACATTTTATTCATAACTTTGTATTACACAGTTATCTATCAAGGTGACACCAGCACCCAAAAGGTGAGCTTCAACAGAAGAGACTTACTAAAGCTCTTCAGACACTTGAGAGTACAGTTCCCAAAAGGCCCCTTACTTACTTTTCTTTAAGGTTTCCTGCTTCACAGATTTTACTCATATGATCCCGTATTTGGTGACCAGTGCAGGGAGCCAAATTCAGAGCTGACCTTGAAGTCTGAAAACATTGACAGAATTGCAGCCTTTTACTCTGGCTTTGACTCACTACATTAGCCAATTCCAAGGGGATCTGCATTCTTGAGGGACCAGTACTTAACATCACTTATCAAATCCAGCTGGAAGGACAAAGGGCCATCTCAGAGGCACCACCACAAAGTGTTGGGGCACTCACAGGCTTTTGAAAAAGAAAACTGGACAACTGATTTGGAAACTTGTTTGGACAGGAGTTTCCCTTTGGCTCTTCTTAGCAACAGATCTGGTCTGAATTGCTTGATCTGTGCAAGGCTCTGAGCAATGTCTGACTCTCAGATCAAACCTGATTTCTGTACGTTTTTGTTCCTCACTTAAAAGTCATCTGAACCAATGGCTCAGACTAATTCCCCTGCAGTTATACTATTTGAAGTCTCAGTGCAGATATGCAATCTGTAACTCTGCCCATCTTTCTTATGTGACCCAAATTCTATTAACTGAGCATTTAGATAAGACAGAACCATACTCTTTGGAGAGATGTACAGCAGAAGGATGAAAGGCAACAGAGCCAATTTGAAGCCTAAGAGATTATGACTTTGGTAGTAGGAAGAAAGCATTATCAGGAATGTGGTGAAGTGCTGGAACAGGTGTCCAGGGAGGCTGTGGGATCTCCATCCCTGGAGACATTCAAACCTCATCTGGGTGAGACCCTGAGCAGCCTGCTCTTGCTGGCTGTGATTTGAGCAGAGGCCAGCAGTGGTCCTTTTTCACTCACCCCAATCTGTGACTCTGTTAGAAGCACAAGGAAAAAAGTAATAATTTCTACATTTTATTTAAAGGAGCAGTAATTCTTGTGATCCTGGTGAAGAATCAATGGGGTAATACGAGATTTGACATGTTACCAAGGACAGTCAGGAACTTCATAGGGACAAAATTCTACCGGTAGCTGAGCACATGCATTGAGCTTAATGGAACTTGAGGCCTTTCATCGTTTTGTAAGATCAGTTTTCAAGAAAGAGAGCCAGTAGGAGATCCTTTTCACACTGAACTACATGTCAAAATGTCTAGCAAGTTCACTGAATGTGAGCACAGATGCCTCAGTTTTCAAGCTCAGAATATGTGTTATAGCGGAGTCTGATTAAGACTTGTGCAAAGTGCTTCACCTCATCCTTTTTACACCCAAAACCAGAAAGCACAAGCAGAAAGGTGACACTGTGGCTGCTTTCTGAAGGGAGGCTGAAATCACAACCATTTCACTTCAGTTCCCTCCCTGGTGGCTCAGTTGTTCTGGATGCCTTTCTGACTTCCAGTGACTTTCTTAGCAAAACCTGTTTCACACCAGGTTTCAAATCCCACTCAAGTTTTTCTTCTTCATGGAGGAAAGACAAAACCCACCAGCTTGTCATTTTTCAATCAAGGAACATACGGTGGCAGAGGATGAAGCATCACATTTGTCACTCCTGATGAGGCTAATTAGAATCATAGAATCAACTAGGTTGGAAAAGACCTTTAAGATCATCAAATACACCCATCACCCCAGCACTGCCAAGACCACCAGTAAACCATGTCACTGAGGGCCTCATCATTAGTATTTCTTCTAAAGAAGATTAGGAAAAGAAAATAGCCATCAGGTATTCAAAACTGAAATTGCCTGGAGCCACACTCAGAGCAGTGGTGTGTGAAGGAATTGGACTGCCGAATACAACTCCCGAGGTTTCCAAGTGCTTGTTTGGACAGCTCATCCACAGGTGAGGAGGAAAGGCCATTCTTTGAAGGCAGCTTCTTTAGCTAGCTTTACAAGCAGCAGAAATCTGGTTTTGGGAAGGTACAAAAAAATAAATCACACTTGGAGAAAGTACGTTTCTGCCTTTTTGAGCTCCTCTGACCTTCACTGTAGGAAAACCAACTATGTGAGCCTCAGGAATTCCTACCTTAGCCTGCAGCTGTGGCCATAGTCAGGAATCTAACCCCATCTTTGTGGGTAGAGGAGGCTCCAGGAGTGCAGCCTGGAGATGGCTTGGAAAGGCACTCAAAGTATTTTGTAATAGAGTCTTATGACACAGGATACTGAGGCTCTGTGCAACACGCACTGGGATAAGTGAAACTGCCAAAGGAATAGACCTGTTGGTGTGTGCTTGTTCAAAGTAACTATTAGCACACACGTTGGCCTGCCTTGCCCTGACAGAGACCTTGAACACCAGACGTGTTGTAATGCTTTGGAGCCCAGGCCCTGCAGCAAATGTGTTTCCAAGGGAAGACTCTGGCAGGGCATTTCTCTCTGGTTCCACACAGCCGACCATACTGGCTTTTCTACTGGGTGTGAATGAATGGATCGCTGCTGTTTCTCCCTCTGGGGACAGGTATATTAGAACAGCTTGCATTCTTGTTCTCATCCTTTCCCACCAGGAGTCTGGCTTCCCCAACAGCCCCACTTGAAGACACAGTGGCCGGTGCACAGTTACAAGGTTCACGCTCTCTGCATTTCAGTATACCATGACTGGAAAGCGTGCTTCCTCTTTACCTATGCAAAGTGAAGAAGATACAAGCACAGGTTTTATAACGCATCACAGCCCTTGGACAAGCTGCTGGCTTGCACACGCTGCTGCAGTAACTCAACCAGACCATTTTTCAAGGCCTGATTTGCTGGGCAGCAGCAGAGGTCTGGCTGGAAACAGCAGTGCCTGTGGCGGAAAAAAAGGTGGCTGCCAGGCTCAAGGGGGCTAAGGATGCTGGTGATCAGCCCTCCATTGCCAGGGCTCTGCTTACTCTTTGTGAGACAAGAGGGCAGCTGGTGCCTGAGCTCTTCTCCCACCAACAGCACATCCCTCAACCATTTCTTTGCATCCAAGAAGAGTTTGGGGCCACTCCACCCGAGATGTGGCTCCACTTGGTGAACCTGACCCCCATCTGTGGCGCACTACCTGTGGGTGCTGTGTTCTGTGCCTTATCTATTTGCACATAATCAATGCAATCAAAACATCACTGCTGGCACCAAACCAAGAGATTCTACTCCATCTAGTGAATCTTGCCCAGAAAACTCAGTTCTAATATAGCATTCCTCCTATGAGAGATGCAATGCTTCCTGAAGTAAGAAATCGTCACCTCTGACTTTTAGAAATAGGTGTTTTAGTACTGGCAGTATGAAATAGATGCTACAGGAAATAAGATGCAGATAAGTAAGAGGAGAACTCAGAGGAAGATAAAAAGGAACAGAATAGGAACACAGAGAAAAGAGAAGGATGAATGACAACCTAAGATACAGAACTGGGCTGCAGAGCAGCCTTTCCTCACATCTTAGAGACAAACTTGAGTTTGCAGCTCAGGCTCTAGTATCTCCTCAAGCTCCAAGATGTACATTTATGACAGGCAACAAGCTTTATGGAGGACAAAACAAACTACATCTGAATGTAGCTTGACAGTGAGAAAATACGCCTCTGAGCCCAGAAAGTTGGTGAGGGAAAAAGTTTGTGGCCTGGACACAGTGCTTCTCACGTACTCCAAGAGATTCTTTTTGGTGGGATGAAGCTAAATTCCATGGCTTAATGGTAAAGATCACATGGATTTGTGGGGAATAGACAGGAGAGGTACTGCTTAAGGGCTGGGTTCTGTGTTCTTTGATTACTGCCTATTAGCCTTTATCTCAGACTCTTGGAAACACCAGCTTTCTATCAAAAGGAAATGTCACTGCTTTAGGTAATAGACTTGTTTCTTTCCCTTGCAAGAAGCTCTAATTACTTTCTTCCAGTTTAGTTAACTTTAAAAAGGAATATTTAATGTCAGGCATTAAATTATCCATATTGGCTCACGGCGCAAATCTCTCAACAAGCAGAGATGCTCGAAAGAAAAGGCAGATCAGGCAAGAGAAAGAAAAGCAGACCAGGCCTCCCATCCTTGTCATACACAGGAAAGGATTTGTCTTGGAGTAGCTCTGCTATCTGACTGCATACATGCTTTTGTGTCTGAAAGGAGCTTTTTACACCCAGCCTTTCCTGAAGCACTCTGAGTGATGGGAGAGCTGCCTCCTGCACCCACCAGCTCCAGCATTCACATGCTCTATTCACAGAAACACTGAGTCTGGCAGGCCCATGGCTTGCCCCTGTGCAAAAGCCATGAGAGTCTGCCAATTCCATGCAATCCATGTTTTGTGTTTTCCCCCAGCTGAATAATTGCCCAGCTTTGTAGATCAAGCAAGAGACATTAAAATCGCTTTGCAGTACTGAATGCCAGGCCCTCTGAAGCAAATGGAGGACTTGCAATTATAACAAATCTACTGAACACTTGTTTAATCCTGTGCCTCTGCTTAAACTCCTTGACTGCAGACTTCATGCATGAGCACATACTCTGCACAACAGCACTTCCAGTATTTGCAGAGCCGGGGCCATCTGAGGCACTGCTGTATTGCGTGACAGATCCCAGCCAGCTCCTGACACCCCATGGCAGCCTAATAGCTGGTGCCAGACCTGTTTGAGAAACCAGTGTTATTGTGAGTGAAGTGCCACCTATACCATGAACCACATCACATCCAGCCTGGTCTTGAATGCCTCCAGGGATGGAGCATCCACCACCTCTCGGGAAATTGTGAGCTGAAAAGAAGCTATAGTAATGCAAGGGCTATCATGAACTAGGCAAGACAGCTGAATAGTCAAGTTCTTCTCAGAATGAGGGCAAACAAATGTCAACAGGATGTCCCAAGGTTATATCCCTTCCCAACCCAGTCAGTTTGTACTGTGAAGTGGGAAGATTTCCATCTGTGTTTAAAATGGGAAACTGCTTTCATCCCGGGAACTATCTTGTAGTCTTCTAAACCATTTGCTGCCCGTGCAAATCATGAACGGAACATTTGAATACAGCTACTTGCTAAAAATAGCCCAATTTTCAGCAGCGGAAGAGCAGGCAGTCCTTGCCAGTCATGTTAAAAATACTGCTTTAGCATGACTTCAGCAGAGAGCTGCCACCAGTGTGCTGTGAGTGAGTGGGACTGCCTTGTCCCTGCGCAGGATTTCCTCCAACACGTGACACAACTTAGGGGTCCAGCAGCTCAGAAGCAGATAAGCTACAAGGTCCGAAAACGTGATCGCAGGAGCCACCATATACCTTGTGCCTGTGGTTTCTTCTTTGCAGCTCTGCATATTCTGTGTCCAATTTAAGGATATCTCTCTGACTATTAGGTCCAAGTGAACAAAACGATCTTTCTTATTAGGTAGGAACCTTCTGGTTCCTTTGGTGTGCAAGCCTGGTGGTCTGAAGCCACAAAAATCACACGCAGCAACAACTCACATATAAGGGGGATGTCCAGGCAGGCAGTGATCTCTCTGGGTTCGGTGTTACCCACTGGTAAAGGAGAATACCTGTGACATATCAATGACTGCTGTTTCAGTGTGGGACATTTTGGTTATAATACAGTTTAGTAAATATGTGGAGGCCTGGATTTTAGAAAGTGGCCCGCTACAAATCCGGTTTTCTAAATAATACAGGGAATCACAGACTGGTTTGGGTTGAAAGGGACCTTAAAGCTCATCCAGTTCCAACCCCCTGCCACAGGCAGGGACACTGCCAGGGATGAGGCAGCCACAGCTTCTCTGGGCAACCTGTGCCAGTGCCTCACCGCCCTCACAGGGTAGAATTTCTTCCTAATGTCTCATCAAAATCTACCTTTTGTCAGTTCAAATCTATTCCCCCTTTTCCTGTCACTAGAAGCCCCTGTCCAAAGCCCCCATCCAGGTTTCTTGTAGCCCCTTTAGGCACTGGGAGCTGCTCTGAGGTCTCCCTGGAACCTTCTCTTCTCCAGGCTGACCCAGCCCAGCTCTCTCAGCCTGGCTCCAGAGCAGAGCTGCTCCAGCCCTTGCAGCATTTCCATGGCCTCCTCTGGACTCACTCCAGCAGTTCCATGTCCCTCT
>JANRGW010001348.1:56904-82260 GCA_024733675.1 Psilopsiagon aymara | reverse complement strand
CCCCATTTTTATCCAGCAGGGAAACCTTTCCTGACGTGCATTTTGCTCTTTGATCTAATGCAGGATCAAGATCCCTTTTTCATTCCAGGTCAATTTTCCTCTTTGTCTCCAGTTCCACATCTTTTCCCAAGCTCTGTTTCTTTCACACCTGGCTGGAGTTAACCAACCTTGAGATTAATATTGTCCTTTCATCTTCATGCTATTTTCTCAGAGATGGGTGGGAGAGGAGTTTCCCCCATGTCTGTGGTTTCTTTTCAACAGAGGCCCCAGGAGGATATGAACATCCAGGTGCTGTGGTTGCCAGCTGCAGCTCCCCATCTCAGCAGGGTTTTGGGGGTGAGGATGCTGCAAGTCAAACCTCACAGCGCTTGCATCAATGTTCAGAGCAAACTGTCCCAACACACCAACACAGCTCTGGTCCCACTATGATTTGCATCAGGTCTGGGTCTGGTGCCTGGGAGACCAATTCACACAAAGCAGGATGTGCAGCTCTACAGAAAGGCTGGAATTCATTTAAGAAGGGCAAGGAAAATCAAATGAAAGCTGAAGGCATCCTTTCCCGCCTAACTCCCTTCATGAATCAAGAGAGCTGGCTTCAGCATCCAAACGCTCTCAGGCTGAAGCTTTTTTCCCAGCACATGGGTGGAGAGCAGGCCACAACAAGAAGGTGGTTAAATCATGGGTGCCGTAAATTGTGTTTCTGCTGGGGATCTTGTTCTGTAGCAGAACAGTTCATTTCTGAGACACCATTACAGCTCTGTGTGGAGCAGCCTTGTGGCTGCTGGGTTTAGTATAGGGCTCCTTTCTTACAAAACAGAGAGCAGAGCACACAGTTTCAGGGGAAAACATGACAGAGTTGTGCCTCTGCAGGCACTTTCCAACCCTGTAAGGTGTGAAATGGCTCCTGCTGTTTTCTTCCAATGTTGCATCAGACGCTGGAGATGCTGCAAGCCCATAGCCAGAATTAGGCAGCTGTAAAAATGGTTTTGCAGGCTGATTTTTCTGTGCTGAGGGCAGGGAGGAAATCCAGATGGTATTTGGCCCACACAGCAAGAAGAAAGTCCCATAGGGAATATTTTGCAAGACTTTGGGGGGTTTATCTCATTTGACTTGGGTGCAGGAGGCTCTCTCCAAACCAAACCTAAATTTGATTTAAGGGGTCAAACAGACAAAACCTGTTTGACCTTTGCTCAGCAGAGATAGCAGCTGCATAAAACTCCACAGGGTACTAGAAAAAAGAGAGACTAATTTTGCATTTAAATTTAAAGTATTCTAATTAAACATGGAAACTGAAGAAAAGCTGGAGAGGTTTGAAGCTTGCCACCTTTCTAATCAGATATTGCCAGGCTTCTGTCTTTTTCTAGAAAATACTAGTGATATATAAGGAAAACAAACCTGAACAAGTGACAAGTGGATTTTTCCATCCCCAAATGTTCCTCCTAAAGACCAGCAACAGGAATTTTTGGTCGCTCAGAGGGTCTGATTTATGCTGGGATTATTGTGGCTTTAGCTGGTTTTCGTCTAGGAACTGGCATTTTTAATTTGAAGCAATTAGTTTCTCTACCTGAGGAAGATCTGTCCAATTAGCAGCTCATCAGGCCAGACCTTTCCATTTGGCTGCTTTCTCAGGTTCCTGCTCTCCCCCTGTGACCACACTGTCTACAGCCAATGCTGATTTCTGCAGTAATTGCACAAGACAAGGTGTCATGTGAGAGCTTGAGCTCTTTACATTGTGAAAAGCCAGCGCCTCTCAGAAAAGGCTATTTCAAACAACTCTGTCAATCTGGATGATTTATTTTGTTCCCTTATGCAAACATAATATTGGCAAATGGCTTGATACCATTTAGCAGGAGCAAAGCTGAAGACGGGTGGACAAGAGCAGTGTTAGGAGGCTGCAGTTCACAGCGGGGAGCTCATCACTGTTTCCAGCCCTGCAATTTCTGCAGTTTATTGGGACATCTGGGACATCTTTTAAAGGCTTGGGACTTCAAACATGCAAGAAATAGCGAAACAGTGAAAGTGTGGTAATGCCCAGCATGTATGTTCCCTTTGGGTCCTTGTGGTGGATGGTAGCTTTTCCCTTCACCCAGCCAGCTCTTCTCCAGCAGTGCCCATACCCCAGTGACTTGCAGGCAACTTTCACTGGCAGAGGGGCCAAGGACTGCCAAGTCTGCCAAGTCTGGGCATCTTTTTCAGTCCCTACAGTAATGTCTGCAATCTGAGCTCCTCCTTGCGTGTCTTTGCCTGACCAGATCTCCCTGTGGTGAACCGCTTCTCCAAGTGGAGTTGATGCAACCCCAAAGTGTTCAGCTTGGTTTTCTCAGGACTCGAAGTAGAAAGACTACACGTACTGTTGTTTTTGCTATCCATGTGCAATTGTTCTGCTGACTTTTGTTTACTGAAAGCTGGGGCCAGAAAGAACTTCATTTCAAGTCCTTGCAGGCCCAAATGTGGCTTGCATATTCTTTATCACACAGAGACTTGCAGAGCTTTAGTCCCTATCAGCTGAGCAGGAGATTCATCACCCATCCTTGTCGTGGCAGAGCAAACACATCTCCTCCAGATACTTGTTTTTTTTTCCTTTTAACTGATCCGGTGTCTTTGCAGAACCCTGCTCTCAGGTAGAACATGCACCAGCACCTCCCCACAGCTTGTTTCACCACAAAACCTCCTGAATACCTGAGATGCCCAGACCTGATTTATGAGCTCTGCAAAGCCAAAGGCTAAGAAGGAAGAGCTCTCAGCACGCAGTGGTTACACAAAGCAAGGAGCTGCGTGGGGAGAGGGGAGAGCCTGTGCTTTTCCCAGGCAAGTTAAAGCAGAAATGACCTCACAGAAATCTGGAGCCAGGATCCTGGAGACATTGACCAAACCAGCCAGAAAATCGGTCCAAAGTGGAGAACTCACTTGTGTTCCCATCCTGTAGTTATGTTCTAGGGTTTATACAGGCGTATTGCCACATCCTTCTAATTTGGTTGTGGCATTTAGTGTGCACGTTGCTCTGTGCCTTTTATTTTTGTTACTCATGACTGTGATAATGCTGGAGGCCACAAGATTCATAACTTGATGCCGTTACAGAGAGTATCTCATTTTCAGAAGTCTGGAGAAGCCTTTGATGATACCCTGCTCAAAGCTTGCTTTGAACTGTGCAAAGAGCCTGGCACAATGCATGGACAGAGCACATATAAAGACCTACTGGTGTGCTCTGGGGCAGCAATGGACAAACGCATCCTGACCCCCCCAAGGCTGCTTTGTAAGCCATGCATGTCCCTGCCACTGTATAGCTCTGAAGGACAAGGTGACAAGTGATGACAACCCATGGAGAAGCTGGGAGAGCAGGACAGGATGGTCGAGCTGGATTGTTTCAGTGCTTATTGCCCTGGCTGCAAAGTGCAGGCAGGGAATTGGTTCCAAAAAGAGGTGTTGAAAAGAGCTCTTAATAAAAGAAGGGAATTATTTTTCTCACATAATGTGTCATCCTGCCTGTTTCCGCTCTCTGAGGCACTGTCCCTCACCCCACATCCTTCCCCTGCTCAGCGCCTCGCCAGCTCCATCCGAAATGTGCTGCTGCTCAGCTGTTTGCTGGCCAACACCACTGCCATAGGTCCTGGTGCCTGTAGTGGGTAATTGGATGGTGCTGAAAGTGCTTCCAGCTAACCCAGATCCAGGACAAGCTCTACAAGGCATACATTTAACTTCACTTAGGCAACAGGTACATTTTCGGCTCCAGCAAACCTTGCTGAGCTGACTTTCAGGGACAAGGCGCTGGCACAACTCTTCATGTGAACATGAGGTACCTTGCAGTGTGACCTTGGAAGGACAGTGTATGAGGGACAAGTTAGTTATATTAGGCAGGCTTAGGCAAGAGGAATTGTCATTTCCCTCTCCCCTGGTCTCTAATTCAATGTATGCATTCTAATGTGGATTTATCTTTGTATTGTGCAGTTTAGGTGAAGAGCAGGGGATTTGTCAGTGTTTCTTACCCCACCTGATTCAGACAGAGCTTTTAATCACTACCATCTCCTGTGCTATCCATCCCCAGGGCAAGGGATGGAAGTCCGAGGTAGGCACAAAACTTGCATATTCAGTAAATATGCAGAGGAAAAAACCTTATAGATACCTGCACAAGAATCCCTCTCTTATATTTCAAGGTCTGCTAATCAGGGCAGCATGCTTTTGTTGAAGATCTACAATGCTCACTCTTTATAAATCCTGTGCTGCTGAGCTCTGACACCATAAATAGGTCTCCAGCAAAATGAGGATGGACTAGCACATTCTTAAGAGACACCTTTATTTCACAGCTTTTGTACAGCAGGTGAAGTAACTAGCAACTCCTTCCTTTTTAAATAAAGGCTTCCAATATTAAGAGGACAGTTTTGTTGTTGGGTATATTTTGCTTCAAGGCAGTTTGTCAACATCAGTACTCTGTGTATTAAATTTCCTCATGCGTGTATCTCATTTTGGGTGTATTAATTTATCTGCCTCAGAGGATCCCTTTATTAGTTCTATCCACCGTTCCTCAGCAGCTCCTTTGCACCCTTGAAGCAGTGCCCAGCCCGTGTCACACCCCACCCTTAGTGGCTTCTTCCCAACCCAAACATTTATTGCCTTTCATCTTTCACACTAATCTTCAGATAAACAACAGTTTTATTTGCCTTTAGCTGGGCTTACCCTCAGTTTGGAGAGGCTTTTCTACCTGCAGCTCCTTCTATGGTGGCAGGCCCCCATGCCTCTCTCCATGCCACTCACATAGGTGCTCATGGGTTTCGGGAGAAAAATACCATGGTTTTGGCTTCAGGGTTGAAAAACATCAATCTTGCTGCCTGTGTGTCTTCTAGGAAGGGCTGAGTTCCCACGCCTGACCCTTCCCATCACCTCCAGCCATCAAAGACAAAAGCTTGAGGAGATGCATCGTGACAGCTCAGTGCTGCTTGGGGACCATGCTGGGTCCATGTGTGGCTCCCATGGCGTGAGTCCTTTCCAGGCAAAGCCCAGCATGAGCTTCCTGTACCACTGTGGAGATGAAGGCATGGACAAAGGAAAGGACAACTAATGGGGAGCCAAGAGTCAACACATGGCTGAAGGATCACGTCTCCAGCAGCCGTCAGTAGAGATCTTTTAGGGAAGACTCATGAAGCATGAGGTGTGATCCCGTCCCACTTTGGTCCTTCCATCCTCACGCTTCCTGAGGCCGAGGCTGTACCAGGGCTCCTGCAGCTAATAACAAACCCTTTTATCTGAGCTCTTTTTGAAGTTCAGCGCACACATAAAAGTTGTCTCGACAACATCCCCTGACACCAAGTGCATGATGAACGCTGGTGTGTGTGAAAGAACGCTTCCTGCCTTTGTTTCAGGCTGTCTGCCTGAGTGCTCGCTCGGTGCTCACTAGACAGCGAGTCCAAGTCCTCTCTGAATCCCAATCCTGCAGCCCTGGGCCCCAGCAGGGTGACCAGACCTGCTCAGTGCTCGAGATAGCACATGGAGCAACGTTACATCATGTCACTGGAGTTCTTCTTTTTTGTTCCCACTTCCTAACTCTCTATTTCATAAGCATGAAAATGCTTGTTCTAAAAGGCTGGGTTCAAGATTGGTTCCAGGCTAGGCTGGATGGCACTTTGGGCAACCTGGGCTAGTGGAAGGTGTTCCTGCGTCTGGCAGGGGTTGGAACTGGATGAGCTTTAAGGTTCCTTCAATCCAAACCATTCCAGGATTCTGTGATTCCAAGAGACTTTGCCATCCATGTCCATCTCCTTCTCCAGATTGTGGTTGCTGAGCTGAACAAAGAGAAGATTCATAGGCAAGCTCTGCAGACCACCTCCCCCCATTATTAACTATTTTACCAATGTTCTCTCGCTCCTAAACAATTATCACCACCCTGTGGGCAGCTCAGTGAGGCCTGACCCTACTGAAAACCCAAGGATACAAGGTAGTGGAAGCTCAGGAGTCTGCTGAGGACTGACTTTGCACAAAGGCTGTGTGTTTCTCACCAGGATGCTCTTCTCCATCTCTTCGCTCACTGTATCCTCTACAACAGCTTCTGCAACCCCTCTGGACCTTTACACTTGCCATCTCCCATACCTCAAGCATCACTGCCATGTTGTGCAGTGGGTTGCACATGAATGCTGATAGCACTTGATCTCATCAAGAACCCGTTGCAGCTCCTGAAGGCCTCTGGATCCCACAGCTGGAGCTTCGCTCTGAGACACGATGCATTATTTGGCAGCAATTCCTTGCGCTTGATCACTGTGAAGAAAGGCTCCAGCATGGGAACTTCTCCAAGCGAGCCTGCAGCAAACACAGATGCAAGTAACTCATTTCCTTTCTGTGCTACTGCCTTATCTGTCTGTAAAGGCACTTTGCAGTACAGCACGGGGCCTGCATGTCCCTGGCAGGCTTCCTGCAGGCATCACAGCCTTCTCCTTCTTCTGCCATCGGCATCCCACTTGTGAATGTTCCGTTGACTTGACTTATTGAGGTTTTGTGTTTAATTTGCCAGAGTTTATTCTCTCCTGCTTCCTTCTTTGGCCACAACTGTCACTTTTTGAATGATCTCTTTTGAATCACTAAATGGCACAGGCTATTCTGCTGCTCAGCCATGCTGGCTGAGAGATGTTTTCTTTAGATTACTCTAATTCCTCCACTAAGAGTCTCTAATGCTGTATTGGCGAGCCTCTGTGCTCCTCGTCACACACGTTATTCTTGTAACTGCATTCTGTGCCTCTGTTTTCTTCCTCTATGTTTATGTATCTAAATATTACAGTGGTGGCGGGGTTTGACTTTATGAGGATGTTGGGCTTGAGCATGTAACACTGCAGATTTTCTCTTCCAATGTTAAAACAGCCACAGTGCTTGAGAGTAAATCAAGGATTGCCTCTTCCTTGTGCATTTCTCATTGTCCAAGACATCATTGACTGTTGCATCTAAAATTCAGTCTGGAATTTTAGGTATAACATCTGTTCAGCATCACTGAAGTCTCACTTTCCTACTAGGTTTTCCTTGCAGCCTTTTTAAGCTCTGCTGGCATTTCATGCCAATTTCTTCCTCTTCGAGGGTGTGTGTATCAACAGAACAGCCCAAGCACAATCCTCACCTTTAGGAAGGAAAGCTTCTGAGCTCTGCCATGTGCACATCCAGAAGTGCATATGTTGAAGCAATCCTCACACCTCCACCTCTCTGCATGCCTGAGCATCCCTCCCCTGGCTCTGGTCAAGGTGCCTGCACACAGAGCATCTCTGCTGTAACACTTGGTCAGGCCGTTGGACTAGGTGATCACTGTAGTCCCCTTCCAACTGAAATACTCTCTTCTCCAGCATGGAAGAGGGACTGCAGCAGAGCATCACTTTCCCCTTACAATGTTTGACACCATCCTGCTGCTAGATGGTGCTTTTGGCTGCTAGCTTCCATCAATCATCAGGATGAGCAGCACCTCCATCATATAACCATGCAGATACTCCTTGGGAACTAAGACATCAGTCTTCTGCTCCTGCCCCTCACCTAAAGCTCACCCACTTTCCCATTCCCATAGTTTTAACATATGCAAAACCAGAAATGGTCACTAGAATTCAAAATACGGAGAACTGTGATTGAGGAATGGATGCTGTCATTGCTCAGCTATACTCCTAGACCCGTCTGCAAGAGGAATGCTTGGATCCCAGGGCTCAGGTGCTTGTGGATATGGGATAAACAAGGCAACCATTTGCAAAATAAAAGTTTAGAGACAAAGACCAGCAACAAGAAGAGTTGTAATTCAGCGTTCTTTGTTAAAAAAAACAAAACCAGAACAAAACAAGAACCCAAAACATAGAACAACCCAAACATTTAACAGATTTGTTAACCACAGACATAAAAGAATCAAGAAATACTCGAAAAAAATACATTGCAGGAGACATCCTGTTTTACAAGGCAATTTGATTAAGTTACTACTGGCTGAGCGCACTCGGTCAGTTGTGGAATAGCTGTGTTGACAGGAACACAAACAGTGTAAATAGACAGCGCTTACTGTAGAAGTATTAAGACTAAAAGATATTTACCCCTTAAAATAAATAGAATGTTATCTATAGCAACATTTAAATTAGTACAATATTTTTAAAGCAACCAAATATAACAAAATTGTAAATCAGATCTAGATTTTCTTCTATGTGTTAAGATCTCTTTTTTTTTTTTAATGTGTTAAAAAAAAAAAAAACCCAAACCCAACAAAAATACAAACTTTAGAAGAAAGGTATCTGAAAAAGTCAAATTATTCACTGGCAGTGAATCTCACCCTCCGTTTGTTCTGCGGGCCAGCACAAGGTCTGGGTACCACTTAATATTCTCCCTCTGCAAGGACTTAGGTGGGACACAGACCTCACCCTGTCCTCTGAACTAAGGAGTTTTTCCCTACAAGTGATGTTCATCCCAGTGCTGGGGATGCAGCCAGACCCCACAGCATCACTGCCTAAGATGCAGGAGAGCATCTGAGGGCTTGCAGAGCCCCTGCGCTG
Source organism: Psilopsiagon aymara (assembly GCA_024733675.1). Classification (NCBI taxonomy): domain Eukaryota; kingdom Metazoa; phylum Chordata; class Aves; order Psittaciformes; family Psittacidae; genus Psilopsiagon; species Psilopsiagon aymara. The sequence continues at coordinate 73,777 of JANRGW010001348.1, read as the reverse complement.
AGGTGAACATCACCCAATGGGAATAATTTAGCTGTAGATATAAAGTCTCTTTTAGGCCATTTAAAAATTAATTCAATAGTTAAAAAAATATTTGTTTTTTCTCATTAACACTTCAACAGCTAGAGGAAGCAACACCCCTTGTCACGCAAGGAACAGGGGGGTTAAAAGCAAAGAAATAATCCTCTGGACACTGGTTCCTTAGGGGCCATCCAACCGGAGTCACATTCCCTACCACTACATCTTGAGGGTGAGCGCATCTGCACCAAACTGAGAGCTCTAGATTCCACAAACCCCAGCAACATCACATGCACATCCTCCCACCCCAGCTGCTAGTTCCAGTTTGAACTGTGTAAAGTGGGAAGAAACTTCTTACGTATGGGAAAACCCAATGTAACTCCTCAAGGACTGACCAGAAATGGAGGTCCATGAGCATCCCTCAGTGCCAGGGTCCCGCTGGATGCTCTGGCAAGGGCAAGGTCCCGAGCGAAGGCATGGGAGCAGATTCCCATCACCACAGGGAGGCAGTGGAATGCATCAAAGTCTGCTGCACTCCCTGGTCAGGAGCCAAGTGGCGCCAGCTCCAGCCACGATGGCCCTTCCTGCAGCCAGCAGACTTTGGCAAGAGCCCCAGGGGGAACTGGAGCCTCCCTGGCTGCCCTTTCCCAGGCTCCAGTAGGAAGCTTTGATCCAGCCCTTTCTCAATGGCCAAGGCCACCCTCCCCTTTGATATCATTATAAATGGAGTTGCGCAACTGGCTGATGGAAAAGCTGGCATCCCACAAGAACAGCCCCAAACAGCCAGTGTTGTGCAACAAACAACATCTGGCCATTTCCTTATTACTTTACTTCTATTTTTTGTTAAATCCCAAGAACACTGAAGGGATGGGCACCTTCCCAGACTGAGTGGAACCCTTCCCTGTGATTCTCCACAGTGAGACCACTGTGGCAGGACTCTGCCGTTGCAAACAGCTTCCCATGGCTGAGGACTCACATCTGTAGGGAAGAGCTCTGCTGCGACACTGCAGCCACTCAAGGGCTCTGCTCTCTGTTGGACCCACAGTGGAGGAGCCCAATTTATTCCCCTGCCTGAGATGCCAGGCTTGAAGAACAGAAAAACCCACTTCGTAAGAGTTTCCATCAGTTGAAGGGTCTTTAAAGCTTGTTCAACAGTGACAGAGCCCCTTTGAACTTAGTATCCATGGAGGATGCTAATAAAAACAAAAGAGACGGAAAACACTGCAAATACTACAGGAAGTTTAAAACATTAACAAAAATATCCACCTAGAATGACATATATCCCCTCATTTTTGACCAGAAGCATTCTGCAGGGCTGGTTCCCCTCACTGCAGGGAAGAAGATTTCGCGTTTATAAAGAGGAACCCAATGGATAAGCAAGCGCTTGGCTGCCGGCTCCTGCCTATAGGATGCAGTCCCTGTGGGATGCTATTCTGTGAACACCCCCAACTGCCTGAGACTCTAAATACTTCAAAACAAGGTAAGAGCAGTAACTGAAAAGGGGGGTTAGTACGAGGACCAAGGGACTACTTGCAGCACAGCCGTCACTTGCAGAAATACACAGCATGGTTCCACAGTTGGACTCAATGATCTTGAAGGTCTTTTCCAACCTCCACTATTCCACTGACGCAGATGCTCTGGCTGTGTTTGCTCAATACTGTCACATGAAATAGACTCACACGGTACCTCGATTAACTGTAGCTACTGTTTGGGAAAGCCAATTCATGGGCACTGTGGCTGTGTATGTACTTTATAGGAAGGGTGTATCTCCAGTGGTGGGTACCAACAGGCGTGACTGACCATAGCCTCAAAAGAGCACAAGCAAACACAGAAACAACAGAAAAATCCCACATCCGGCACTGGGAATGGTGAGAAATTTCCTGTGAAGTCTCTGTTCCTCCTTGCAGCTCATTCCACATTTGAGGAAACCAAGCAGCAAGGAGCTCTTTGGTGGGATGAAACCTCCCAACATATACTTGAGCATGGCAAGCCTGAGGGAAGCAGACACTCCTGGGCACTGATTTAAGTTACAAGCTGTCACCTGAGTAGATCCTGTTAGTTTCACCATGGGAGAAATTACTTTCTTGTGTTTTCTTTATGAAGTGGAATTAAGTTTTACCCCTTTCCTCATTATCTCCTTAATCCCCAGGAAAAAAATAAGCCAGCCTCTTACAGCCATGTCACCATGGTTGGAGGAAAATTACTGGGGTCAATGAATCAGGGATTAAAGAAATCAGGTTTTTGCAAGGTAAACTTTGCAATATGAACTGTGACTGCCCAAATTCAACGTTTTTGTCATTTTGTGCTGGTACCTGGTTCAGTTTCTTCCTAAACCTCTATTGCCAGGGAGATGCTGGTGAGATCACCGAGAAACATACAGTATCAATGCCAGAGCCAGCAGGTTAGTACAAGAGAAAGATCTTTAGCAGCAAGTGAAAAAAGCATGAAAATTCATAAAGAGCAAGCAAGAGAGTGAAAGATTTAATTAAGATCAGTTAATTAATAAAAAAATATTTCTCAGTGTGACATCTCCTCTTTAAAACCAGTGTAAAAGGTTCACCAAGAGGGAATCATGTAGTGATGGTCTTCACTGAAACCTCATTTAAAGATGTGTCCAAACCAAGCAATCCCCATGTTTTAAGAGAGATTTGGACACATTTCTGAGCTGTCTATAGGCTGGACTCGAGTGCTAATTAACATTGGATTGAGGTGGCTGAGAGTTCTAATCTCTTTCTTTTGCATTGCAAGTGATTTTGCTGGCACATGTTAACACTAACAGCACCTATGCTGAACCCAGGCCCTGCAAGGCACTGGCCCCCAGACCAGTACAGCCAAAGAAACCTGCAGACCAAGTGGAAGGTGACAGACTGAGGTTCTCTCTCCACAAAACAGGTCCAGCATAAGCAGTGATTTCCCATCACTACCCTGCCAAAACCTCTCAGCCTTCCAACTGCAAGAGGATTCCAGAAACTGAGTTCAGGTTTTATGGTTCATGACCTTCTTTATGCAAACTCCTCTCCACAGGCACTGGATCTGAGATGCTCCAATTCATTGCACATAGGTCCCCTGGACAGCCAGGCACTGGCCATGAACTTTGGGTTCTTCTGTGCTGTAGATATACCCAAACCAGCTGCAACTCCCCAGAGGTTAACTGAGCCCCAGGAGAGCTTGATGCTAACATATGCAGAGAGGCACAGGGCTGGCTTGGGTATCTCCACATTGTGCTGCCATGGAATAAGCAACCTGACAGCAAAGGTTCTCATTGTCGTGATTGTCTCACCTATTCCTCCTGCACTGCCACAAAGCAAAGACATATGGTTGGTGAAGCAATAGCAAAGAGCAGCATGCAGACACTTGCTGACATAGTCACAGTTGCTGTCACACACATTTGAACAGAAGCTGCAATCTGCTATAACACACAACCCCTTTTTTTTTTGCTAAAGAACTTAACAAAACATGAGCTAGTACCATTGGTGTTCTTAATGCCTTGTCTTCCAAAACAACTGTGTACTACAAGGAGAATCCATAGAATGTATTAGCTCTTGGAGGATCCTGGCTTCCAAACAGCTTAGTTCACAGAAATATTGAGGAAAAAAGGTAGCTTAACAACCCATTTGCACAAAGCACAAGCACAAAGATCTGTAATAATGACTGAAGCAGCTCACTTGCAGGGAAAAGATGCTTTTGATTGCCAAGTGACTTATCACCTCAAGCGCAGAGGCGTCATGAGCAAACTGTTCACAGCTGCAGTTTTGAGGTGATGCTTTTGACCAAATAAAGCAACATGCTCCTTAGAAGACAGTTTTGAGTACTCAGAAGTAGAGGAATTTTGGGTGGGCTCAGGGGATGGGACTGCACCACCACAACAGCAAAACAAGACTTCACATGCAGAACATGGTTTGTGCTCAGAGGCTGCTCCCTGAGCACAAGGGCGTTGGTGGGGGCATCTCACCAAGCCAAACCTGATGATGCTGTTTTGCACGAAAGAGGACCAGGGCCCCAGCCCCTGCTTCTTAGAGCAAAACAGACCACCTACAGCAGACCAAGATTAAACCCAGGCTCAGCATCTGGGGACATCTGCCCTTTTCTACACCCCCAGTCCCAGCTGGACCCATCTCCACCGCATGTTGTAGAAGATACAGAGACACAGGGCACATCAACAGGCAATGCACAGGCCAACCCCAAGGGAACAAGCTAAGGGAATCCCACGCTTAATTTTCTCTTTGCAAATGGTTTATGGGCAAACATGAATCACTGTGGGCAATGAACAGGGCCATTTGGATAGTATGCTGCTGCTCATCCCATGCTGGAAGATAACCTACCTACAGAGAAACACGGAGTGAGCAAACCAAGGACTGTGCCTTCTGCTATGTGCTATTCCCTGGGTTTATCAGGAGGAAGTCCATCCTCAGGCCTGTACCTGCCCCAGTGCTAATTCAGAGCCACAGGATGGACATTGTGGTGAAAAGCATCCCAGAGGACCGACTCAACAGCAGGGAGATGTTCAAAGCCAGACAGTGGCAGGGGACCCCCGAGTGCTCTAGTCAGGAATGCAATGAAAATCAGACAAGACCTCCCCACACCGTTTCTCTGACACTAATTCTGCTCTGCCTTGTCTCAGTTAAGTCACTGCCAGCGGACAGAGTCCAAAGCATCCAGCAGCACGTGTTTTGGTAGGAGTTTGTGTGTGTGTGTGTGAGTGAGCCAACATCAGCCAACCTTCGCTTCCCAAGTGCCCCTGTTGTGAAGGAAAGGCCAGTGGGCTGGGCTCAGGACCACCCTATGGGTCTGTGACAGTCCCAGACCCAGGTACAGGCACATTTGTAGGGCTGGCAACACTCAAATCAGGCTCAGGAACAGATCTGTTGTCATCTGGGGGATCCCAGACCCAAACCCAAGCAAAGTAAGCCTACACAGAACCGGAATACAGCCCTCAGTATCACACACACACACATGGATGCTATCAGACTTCCTGCTGCTGGACAGGCAGGACCTCTTTGGAAGCCCCCGGCTGGAATTCCTCCTCCTGGCTCACATTCGTACCAAGAACTTCTCATCACAGGGTTGCCCATCTGCCAGGCTAAAGGGTGGTGGCAGAAGGGCTGGTGGAGACAAGGCAGAGCTGGTGGCACAGTGTCAGACACGAAGCAGCTCTGATGGGGTGCTCCAGTGCCTAGGATTCTTTTACGAGGGATCAGAAGCTTTTTCTCCTTGTGTCGTCTTACAATAATATTGTGCGTTCTCTCAAGCTGAATGTCTCTGCTTTTCTTGCTTACGGTTCTTGTGGAACCACTTCCATCAGTTTCTGGCACAGGACTGTTGCGGAGACTATGGAGAAGAACACAAAGGACAGGTCAGAGATCACACACAGGGGCCCAACACGTATCTTGATCTTAGTTCATGATACTCTGCCTCAAAAGGGCTGATCCCTTTGCCTCTCCACCATGATTCTGAGCAAGTTTAGCCCAAATAGACGCAAAGACTTGAAAGCAAATGAGCAATTATTGACTCATGTTCAGAACTTAAACAGGATGTACGAAATATATACATTCATATAAAATGGAACACAGGGAACTTTGCTTCTGTAGCATGGACGCTGTACTGCCCTCAGAGGCTCCAGTACCTCTTGACACCAGATACTACTTGCACGGTGATATGGTAACTACATTTGGATGCCGTAATTGCAGGCAGCCAAAACGGAGTCAGGCACAAGAACAGGAATTAGCACAGGAAATAGGAACTGATGCTTTTACTTCCAATTTTGAAAACCGTGGCTGTATGTGTAATGCAGCTTCTTTAATGGCTTGAGTGCCGATGACAAAACCAACTCAGCCTATGAACCCAAGGCAGAGCTCACTGCCTTGCACAGAGCAGGTGGAGAGCAAAGGAAGCATTTCAGGCTCCAGTTTGCACAGGAAAGGTGCTAACCTGAAGTAACTTTATTTTTCCACCCATTAGTTTATGCAGCTTGTGTCCAAACACACCTGTGCCTTCTGCTGCTTCACCGTGTGTTTGGAGATCACAAGATAGCCTAGCCAGGTAGAGCTAACACTAATTCTAAATACACACAAAGTCCAGCCAGATCGGTTGGAAGTGATCAAATTCTTTGCAATATATGAATACACACATGATAAGAGTTCTTGTGTTCCTAACTGGGCATCTGCAGGATTATCATTCGGTGTTCCCAGAATATTTTCTATATTCTCCTAACAAACCTCTGAGTAGAAAACAATTGATATGGTAATGACTCAGGCACTGCAGAAATGGCTTTTCCAGGAACTGAGCCCAATACTCTGAATAAAACAGTGAGTGTGTGAGAGGGAGAGAGAGACCAGAGGGGGAGAATAACAACAAGTGCTAAGCACTGTTGAAAAGCTTTTTCTTCTTCATAAAATGCATCCAGCTAGGGCTGGGCATTTCTCGTCTGCTTTTCTAGGTCAGGCTGTTGTATGAGAGCTGGGAGGCAGATGGTGCAGTTTAGTTACTTCAACACATGGATTGACTTACTTTCTTGATTCAGGTGCTCAGACAGAGGTTCTGTGTGCCAAGCACAGCCCCTCCATCCCTTCAAAACACCCCATGGGGTAGTGACAGCTGCTGGAAAACCTTATATGAAGATATCTTAACAATAAACCTTGTAAGAGAAAACATCCAGGAGATTCTCTCCCCCTGGTCTGCTGCCTCATTTTGATGCCAAAGAGAGCTTTGACTGGATCAGAAACGTTAGCACCAGCTAAGAGATGGGTTGGGACTAATTATGAAGTTTCAGCAATCAAATTCAGGCCAACTGTGCTCAGTCTGTTACACTGTTAGTTCTTTTCCCTTCCTACACCAATGGAAAAGGATTCTCTGCTGACAAAAGGTTTGACCCTGTGCTCCGACAGGAAGTACAAGAAAGGCAACAATGTGCTCAGCAAATTATGCTCCACTGCTTAACAGCCACCAGTTTGCCAAGATAAAGAATACCCATGGTATTTGGCCCAAACTTTGCAATTATCACAAGGCAGGGTGCGTTTTGGGTGCTTGCTAGATAAGGTAATCATCAGGTTAAAACTTGTTTCCATTAAAAAAGAATTAATCAGAACTAAGACACTGGAAGTCTCCACTGTGCAAAGGAGAGCCAGTGCTGCTAGCTGTAGCATGCTCACCAGGAAGCTGCTATTTCTGGAGCAAAAGCCAAAGCTGCACCCTTGCTTTTCACTGGTAATACTTACAGATGAGTTGGACAACCCATTCGGGCTTGTTTTGCCACCAGACCCCAAAGAAGTAAACAGGGATCCCACTGAAGATGATCGCAAAGCCAATGGCACATTCCTTCGGTGTCATCCAGAAGGAAACAGCAATGAGAAACAAGCAGGCCAGGATGAAGAAGATGGGCAGGCAGATATTCACCTGAACAGGGACCCAAAGAACAGGTTAGAAGCTGTACCAGGGGAACAACATGCACTTTTCCAGTCAAGTTTATCTAGCTGTGCAGCCCAGGGAGGGAAGGAGTTCATGCTTCCCTATGGATGCCTACATGGACAGTGCTCCTGTCTACTCCAGTGCTCTTAATATGAGGACCATGGTCTTGAACTGCCATGGGGAAGGTACTGATTAATGCAGTACTCTTCTTCCTTTTTCAAACCTGGAGAAAAGAGACGTAGGCCAACACCTACCATGTACATTTAAACCCAGCAAAACAAAGCATGGACATGGGGCTTGCCAAGAGCCTTTCTCAGCACCATTTTCTTGACCCCAATTCCACACTTGAAGGATTCCTTATAAAAAACACTCGTACCAACAGCATCAAATTCAGCAGCAACCACAGCACAAGCAGTGCTGCTTCTTAGATTCTGAGCGGGGCACCTGCTGAAAGCACCATGGCATTTAGAATCAAAGCCCAAACCCAAAGGAAACACCCGGCAAGAGTTCCTTTGGGAAGGCACTGGTACAGGCCTGTGAGTTTTGTTTCTCTGGCTGCCTGTGGCCTGCAGAGACCTGCTTGGGGGACGAGTGAGAAACGTGCCTTTAAAGAAGGCAGACATGATTGTGGCTGACACAATCTTGGGCTCCTCCCAGATGGGACACGGTACTGCCAAGCTGGCCAAGGACAAAGAGAACAAAGTTCTCCTCTCTGCAGGCGTGGGTTTGTCTGCTTTATTAAAAACCTATTTTAATTGAATTCCAGGATGTCACAGAGCGTTTCACTGCGAGCCACAGCCTAGGATTTGCCTTGGGGAATATGTCAGTCATTGACAGCTTCCCATTGGGCTACGCCACCAGAGCACCCTGCATCTCTGACACCTAGAACCTCCTCCTCCCTGATGTCCCCCGGTAGCTCCTTGTCCTCCTGCACTGATTCACATCCAGCAGATTTCCATGCAGCAGGGACACCTGGTTGCTTACAACACAACATTTCCTCTGCACACTTGCAGTCCCAGTTCTTCTTCCATAGATAACCAGCTTGCACGTCCTAACCTTCCCTGGTGCCAAGAAGGGACTCCAGGAGGAGCCACCATGCAGCTGTCACACTGTTCTCACCTTGATGGGCCTTTCTAGCTCTGGCTTCTTGTAACGCAGCCACATCATGCCAATGATGGCCAGAGCCACACACAGCCAGTTGAAGAAGCTGAAGAAGTTGATGACTGAGAAAATGTTGTTGGAAAAGGCATAAAGCAGGGTCATGATGCACTGCATCCAGAAAAAAAAAAAGCCATTAGCAAAGGGAGTAGGCAAACCCAAGTGTGTTACAACACTAAATACAGATGTTTCAGAACTATCTGCCCAGGAAAGAATAATGTTGATTATTTTTTACTTCTTTAAGTTATTTGCAATTGGTGCCTGCAGTGATTTCAAAACAGAAGTGGAGTATGAGGATATGATGAGAAGGAGAAGGTCTGTCCTCCCCTGTCGGTGCATGCAGGAATGAATGGCTCTGTGGTGCCCAAGTAGCCCCATCCACCCACTTTGATGGGATCCTACCCATTTCTCAATACCACATTGATCCTCATCACCAGAGAGCCAAGTGCTTACCGTAAACACAAGGGATGGCACAGGAGTGAGAAGCCTGGGGTGAATCATAGACAGGATTGAAGGCAAATGTCCTTCTCGGGATCCCACAAAGAACAGCCTGAGATGGGGAGACAGAGCAGTTATCACCTCTGCAACCTTCAGTCCTGGGCTGGGGTTTGTCTTCAGCACAAGACAAGTGGAGACAGCTCAAGCTCAGCCTAGACACACGCTGAGGCAGCCAGACTGAAAGGCCCAGGCTACATGCAGGTTTTCTACTTCAGCAGTGCTTTGCATAGTGCAAAGAGGAGCACCCTTTTGTCAGCAAGGCAAAACGAGCGAGGCCTTCCAGGATCAGAGGTGTTCCACACAGTGGAAACCGTGTCCAGCACGGGTGTTCTACACACACACACAGTGGAAAGTCCCTATCTTAGGGAAGGAAGGCTGGAGATGGCCAAGGAATGCAAGAAAAGATGTGTTTATATCCTCCTTTCCAGAGAGGAATTAAGTGACTTTCCTAAGACAACCTGGGGGATGTGTATCAGAGCTGGAACCGTCTCAGTCCCCATCCTGCCCCATTCTTTCTTGAGGGATTCTCAGCCCTGAAGTTTCGTAAGTTTCTGCTTTTCATTAAAGCCACTTCCTCAGGCAACAGCACTGAGCCCCAAGCATGTGTTTGCTTATGTTCTAATAAATTCAACAGGATTTTGCCTGAGAAACAGAAGACCAAGACCACTCAAAAGTCTTCCTTTAAACTGGATATGGTTTTGAAGTCTTACTTTGTTTTCCCTTCATTCCCCACATGGCCTCCAGACCCTTCAGACTTTGTGCCTAAGCACAGCCACTCTTCGGAGGACAGTGCCAAGCAAAGAGGGATTAAGCACAGCTTGTAAACAAACCCACAAAATAAAGCAAGAAACCTACCGGGAAGAAGTGAAGAGAGATCCATTAACAGATCCAAAGCAGGATAAACCAACAAAGACAGGTATGATCCAGGACATGAAACCAAGGTGGTAGTTCCCAAAATCCTAAATGGGGGGCAACAAGGCAGACATTTCAAACCCCGAATGCCCAGAAGAACTCACAGCTGCCTACAAAGACTTAATGGTCTTAGAAATCTGAGCAAGTGACATGGCTTAGTGCCGAAGCTGTTACGGAATTTTCCATATTGCCATTTGCTGCCCCTCCTTCCTGAAAAATCATATTGTGGAATTGCAAAAAAAAGCCATCAGCAATAAGCCCTTCCTTCAGAGTCAGGTCAGGACACAATATTTATCATAAAGGTTATCCAAAAGTTCAAGACCAAAGAGAAGCTGCAAGGAGATTCAGACATGCAGCTATTGCCAGTTGCTGAGTAGGGACCTGGGATGCATCCCCTTGGAAAAGCAGTGACCTAGAGTTGTATTTTCATATCACAAAATGACCCCACGCTGCTTCCCTGCAGTTTTACACCAATGCTATTAATACATTGATTTCCAGACTTGCAAAGGCAAGCAAGACAACCAGACAGACAGCTAGAGGAATAACTCAATGCTGCATAGGTGAAGGCTGGAGCAGGGTCTTGCTACTAACTCAAAGGATGAAGCACATCATCAGAATGGCCCAGACAAGCTCATCCCTCATCCTGGGACTGGGAAATTCCCTTTGAAGCACAGAACAATCCTGGTCACACTCAGTTTGCAATATCATACTTGTGCTGCTTACTTCCAAAGCAGTCAGGATTTCTGACTGCCATGGCATTTTAATTAATAGAAGTATTATTTTCCTCTCTTAATTAAAACAAAGGAGATACAGAAAGAGAACAACCTACTCCAGTATTGAATGCATGACCTTTTCACATAAATATCATGTGCTGGTAACTGATGAGAAGTCATGGGGCCAGCAGCAACCTTGCATATTGACCAAATCAGGAGCAGTGGTAACTGACTGACCACCCTTACTATTGTCTGTGATACCACTTGGTATCACACCGTTCTTCCCTGCTCCCATCATAGTTGCTCTTTATCTCCTGTCAAACATCAGCTCTTTTGTATGCAGCCAGGGTCAGCCTGGAAGGAACTATGAGATGAATGGAGAGATTGTAAGTCTGATTTAACCCTAGAAGACAGATGAGTCACATCAGAAATGCACCTAGCTTACCACAGCCACAGCCTCGGATGTCAGCATCTGGTCTGTTGACAGGGTCGTGAAGTAAGCCAAGTTTGTAAGCACGTAAACCAAAGTGACTACAGGTAGTGAGATGATGATAGCCAGAGGCAGGTTTCTAGGAAGAAGACATACATTGCAATGGAGTGCTGCAGTTCAGAGAAGAGGGCTGTTGACGTCTTCATGCCACAGCCCTCCAGTGCTCGCTTAAGTCTGCTTGAGCCATTCTGCTCTTTGGCTCTTCAGCATGTCCCATTTCTGAGCCACACACTGCTCCCCTAGGAAAGGAGACGATGCCTGCATGGGAACAGACTGGAGCCTGACAGATGTAGAGTGAAGGATTATGGCAGAAGGACCTCTACGCATGGAGAGACTCCGACTGTCTGGGCAAGTGGTAGTCCAAGATCACTGCAAAGGCAGTTGGTTAAAAATAACCTCCAATGCCAGTGGCATTAGCACATTTATTCTCTTCTGGGCAAAGAAGAACCATTCCTGCTAGTGGGTTTCTTGTGGGAAATAGAAAGATCTGAGATTTAGTGGGCAAATTTTCGGCTCTAACTGTGGAGCTCGCTGGACTGATGAAACTCAACGAAAACGAGTTCAGACGCAGTCAGAGTCAGTCTGTAATGATGAGGCTGTGTTGGTACAAATTTGCCTTTCCAAATAATCTAACTTCATTTGCAAACGGAAACTGAAAAAGGAAACTCTGCTTGACACCATGTATAATTGGTCAAGTGGAGCTCAAAGCCACAGGAGGAAAGAGTCAAATACTGTGACTGCATTCAGGAAGAGATTAAAATAATTGCAAAATGGCAAAAAAACCACTTTCTATAACTGTGTTTGTGAAGGAAAGGTCGTATCAAATCTTATGCTTCCCAGCAGGCACTAATCAGTGCCAGGGTCAGCCAGGAAATGGTTCTCGCACACGTGTCCCTAAAGCTTGTATCGACAGTGCCTCATCATTACCTTGTCTGTGAGCAGAAGTGACTTTATCAGTGATGTCCTGGCTTTGGTGTGGCCCACCCTTACCTCACCGGGTCCCCTGCACAGCCCTGAAAGGCACGAGCAGTGCAGAAAGTGGCTATTGCCCAAGAGGAGGAAGAGCACATGACAAGCGTATGTCCACACAAGTACTCTTGTGGGAGTTTATACAAGACAGCAATAGAGCCATGAGTGTTTCTTCCTCGCCTGTAATTCAGAGAGGTGCTGTGCCAAGGAAGCAGGACTTTCTAACAGCACTGGTAATATAAGTAGTGCAGGAAAGCAGTGTAAGCAACAGCTCTTCTCAAAAGGAGGTTGTTATTCCCCCTTACCCTGTTCCAGGGAGGAGCAATGCCATTAATTTAACTTGTTTTCTACTTCCCCACCAAAGGACCTTGGCTTCTGGGCTGATCAGCAGCCCCTGTTACACAGATAAAGAAGAGGCTTTGTGAGAACAAGTTCTCCCTCCAGGGGAAGCCATCACGGGACACACACCTACCTGTAGGGGTTTATCATCTCTTCTGTAACAAAATTCAAGTAATTCCTGTAATTTAAAAAGAACAGTGCTTAATTATGGTTAGCCCATGGAATAAACAAAGCCCTTCATCCTGCTCATCTGCAAGGGAATTCCAAGAGGGGCAGAGACTGGCACCTGCAGTAAGGCTTATGATGGCTGATGCCTGGTCCAAGAGCTGCAGCACAAAGCTACAAAGGACAGGCCCTGGATGGTGATGGTAGATCCAGCAGACCAGCTTTTGTGCAAGAACAGGGGTGATCACTGGGGAAGATCTGGACCCAGGACTGACAGGGCCACCCCTCCAGGCAATAAGGATGGGTGCCACTGGCCTGTTTTTACAGCAAATTGAGCAGGCTCCTTGTGCTTCCGCGTGCTCAAAGGGACTGATGAAGAAGCCCTCCAGGAGCTTCACTCAAAGTAATCTGCTGGCATTTAGTGCCCCATCCTGCTGCTTTCCCTTAACACACCTAGAAGCTGTACCCTGCATCACCCATCATCTGCTGCCTCTTCTAAATGCTATGATCACCTCTTCTTCTTTGTGCTCTGATGTCCTGGCTGGAAGCAGGGTGTGGAGTATGACTACCAACATCAATAGGCAAACCCAAAGCACCTGGTTACAAGAAAGACGGAAAGTCCTCCACCACACTCTTCCTTAAAACATAACCTGAGGGCAAAAGGAATGGACTACAGCATTTAGCACTGAAAAAGACAGAGGGCTGAATCTTACCATCCTCCATAAGCAAACAGACCACTGTACAAAGCTAGCACGATGTTCCCCACATCTACTTTCGTGCCTTCAAAGGAGTGCTCAGGAGTCAGGTTTGTCACATCACCTGCAGAAAACAAAGCCAAGAAAAGATCACTGCAGATGGATTGTGACTCTTTGTGGGGTTTGAAACAGAGAAACCTGGAGGCAAAAGCTGCTCTTAGTATTCTTAATTACCATGATGATGCATTTTGGGTTATGCTGTAGAGCATATGCAAGTATTGGGCTGACTCCTCCAGTTTTACAGTACTTAAATCATCTGCAATCATGCACCAAATAATCAGCACCAAATACATTTGTCTCAAGCCAATGGCCTTTACTGAGTTGTCCTGGGTTCAGCAGTAGCAGTCATTTTTCTCCTTCTTGGTAGCTGGTGCAGTGCTGTGTTTTTGACTTTCAGCCTGGGAACAGCACTGATAACACCGATGTTTTCAGTTGCTGCTCAGTAACGTTTACTCCAACCAAGGACTTTCTGAGTCTCATGCTCTGCCAGGGAGGAGGGGGAGCCGAGAGGAAGCAGAGACAGACACCTGACCCAAACTGACCAAAGAGGTATTCCTTACCACAGCATATCATGCCCAGAACCTGGAAGGGTGAGATCACTGCTGGGTCGGGCTGGGTATCAGTCAGCGGGCGGCGAGCGGTTGTATTCTCTTCCCTTGTTATTTCCCTTATTGTTATTATTATTGGTGGCAGCAGCAGTGGTTTGTGTTATACCTCAGTTACTGCACTGCTCTTATCTCAACCCATGGCAGTTACATTCTTTCTGTTCTCCCCATCCCTCCGGGAGTACGGGGAGGAAGGCGGAGGGAGGTAATGAACTGCGTGGCTGATTTACAGCTGGGCTTAAACCAGGACGTGAGTCCTCAAGACTTTCTCACACTACAATGTGCCATTACTAAGGTAACTCTCAGATACTTTCTCTCTGCAAAGAAAACACTCTGGGGACCTTCCTGCCTTAAGATGCTATGCAAATAGATATTGTCACATTGTCCTCTCAACTGAAAGCTGCTTTAGTTTGATATAAACACAGGATTTCCTCTACTTCCACCAGCTACCCAATTAAGCAGAAACCCAGGATTTCCTCTAGTCCCACCAGCCACCTGATAAAGCAGAGGGTTAAGGCAATGCCTTTGATTGTGGGAAGTCAGGTTCTTTAGGACTTGAATATCTGAAGTTTCTGTTATGTTATTTACTTTTAAAATAAAAAAGCCATAAATAGACTTGGTTGTACCTTTGGTAAGAACTCACCCAGACCAAAGGGTTTATTTATTTTGCTTTAAAATGTTCTGCAGTCGTTTTGTTCCCTGCCTTTTGATGTGGAGCCTGGCTGTGGGATGGTGAAGCCACACTTCTCTCCCTGTATCCAGGTCTCCTCCTGGGAGAGGACAGAAGCAAGGAGTGAGGCAGGACTCGGCAGGGCAGGTTTGCATCCAGGGAGCCCTGTTGAAGCCCATGTGATTCCTCTTAGGGCACAGATCTTTACTAATCACCCCAGCAAATACATCACATGGCAGTCAGCAGGGCCTGGAGCTTAACCCTTCATCTCTTAGCACAAGGTACCTAGGATGTGTTTCTGTGGAGGGGAGAGGGATGCCAACAAGCCAGGCATTTCTGGATGTCCTCCCTTTTCATCTCACTCTGGAAACTTGCACCCCCTTATGTCACCAAAGACCTCTTTTGCAGGGGCTGGGTAAGAAATGCATTAACTTTGTGACATGACACCTCACACTCATCTTTATAGTGGTGGGAAAAGGGGACCTTTCCTGACAGCACTGTTGTTCTGCTACTGCCATCTTTCACTCACGGGGCTTCACAAGGAACAGCTCCAAATCTGTGCCAGTGACACGGAACTGCCCTGTGTGGATGGAAGAGACTTCCTTGTCTTTCCCCTTCTCTACCTGACCCTCCAGCTTTATCCCCACATCCTGTCCATTGCTCCTTTTACCTCCTTTCTCCCTCCTGCTCTGGCTGAATCTTGACCACATCAAAAAGATACCCCATAACTTAGCATGCAAAATGCTCTCTGCTCACAAAGTACCCAGGAAACCAGCATCCCTCTGCCTTCTTTCCTGGCTAGTTGCTGTTCCATTTGGATGTGCAGGGGATGCTGCAGATGTGAGCTGCAAAGAGCCAGGACCATAGCAGCAGCTCACGCACTGGGCAGTCTGGTCCAGGGAGCCCCATGCAGTTATGTCTAACGGGTTTGCCAGGCTCTACTTGTCCACATTCCACTGCAGATTACAGTTCTGTACTGGTGTTGCCTTGTTTCTATCCCCCAGCACCTCCTTGCACTAGGAAGGTCTCTTCTGAATGCATCCTAGGGTATGCTGGTCGTATTTAATGCCCCTTCAGCCTGTGAATCTCCTTTGCAAGATGCGCCAATCATTTTTAAAGTGAGGGCAGAAAACATACATCAAAGTGTAATATGAAAGCCAGGAAATGGAAAGACAGAGATACAGTGCTGCAAGTTTAACCTTAATTCCTTGGCTTATCGGTTCAGTCATAGAATCTTAATTTAGCATTAATGCCCTGGCCTGGCTGTGAATAAAAAGGCTGATCCGGAGGTGGGTGTGCACAGTATCACATTCTGCTGCGTCCCTCGGGCTCAGCTTTCCTGAGTTAATTTTATGCCCCTCCTAGATAATTACCAGTCTAGCGCTTTCCAGGTCTTTTGTTATGGGAATAAGGTGCACTTTTTGTTAGCAGTGACTGTAATTAGCTACTAGAACTGCACGCAGATGGACAAGGAGAGGTCTCTGCACATTTCAAACACCCCTTGGGAACTCTCTTAAAGGTCTACTCATGCGCTGCCAATAGCTCCCACTTGAGCCACCTCTTTACCATGTCAAGAGGATGCACCTCCGTTTCCTGTCCACAGCTAGACACCATCTTCCACCAGCTGCCTCTTTCTGTCCATCACAGGCAAAAGCTCTCAGTCCCAATGTTCCTTTTTCTGAGGCATCTGCAGGTTTCACTCTGTGCCTTCTAAAAACAAACCTCATACAGAAACCATGTACTAGTGCTGCTGAGGAAGGGCTGAGCTGCCGCCCTCACCCCGCTGGCCAGGATGAGACCATCAGTAGTCTCCATCCCCAGACCACATGCCTGGATTCAGGATGTGCCACTTGCTTGGGAACCATGAACATCTTTAGCCTCTGGGCAAGGATGGGTCCAAGCCCAACGGGGTGTCCTGCGGGGCTGTACAGACACTTTGGCTGTGTGTCAGGACTGCCTGCCCTCCAGGATACATGGACAAAGAGGGAAAGGCAGCAAAGGGAGCAGCACTGATGCAAAGAACAAAGCCTTGGCATCTCATTACGCTGCAGGTGGGGGTGATGGATGGGTGGGACTGAACTAATTACTCACACACCTTTTCCTTGCAGCACGCACCTAACTCATCCCTTTAAAGCATCAGCACCAAAATGCAGCTACTGGCAAAGGAGTGGCAAGTTAGG